>JAOUWY010000075.1:17968699-17978887 GCA_025728095.1 Prietella phreatophila
GTGCTTGACATACTAAACTGTATAAAATACACTGTTGCCAAAAAAAAGGAACACAAATTAATATTTTTTTAAGAGTACATTTAAGTTAAGTAAATGACACAACATTTTAAATACTTAGTAAATGACAAGCTGCTGTACTGGCAAATAAGCTCTGTAGTATGAAGGAGAAAGTAGGGCATTTTTGCCAATTTTCTAAATTAAACTCTTAACCAGTGATTTGTGTTAACAGTTTTCTGTAGTTGCTGTAATATTGAGACACTATGTACAGATATTAGGGTTGTAAAACTTTTGGGTTTTTTCCCCCTCATGATTAACTGTACAAAATTTAACAGATTTTTATTTCTGGATGGTCAGAGGTAGTGGATGACGTATCATAGAAAGACAGAAATTTGTCAGTTAATTTTGTGTAATGGTAATTCATTTTTTCCTTACATAGACTTGGATATAGATGTTTCTTTGAGTTCTGTTCATAACATTTGGTGGTTGTGTAGATTCCTCAGAACACCACTTTAATTTCAACCACGAATGAACCACAGCTGCCAGTGCCTGCATAACTCGGTCACTAATCACACACTCCTTACGTCTTCTGAAGATGTTTTACACTCCAGCAGGAAATCAACCACTGCAGTCTTTCCCACACTATCCCATTCCCCTCACTGGCTGCACTTTACTGTGCACTCCCCATGAAGGTAGCACTTTATCCTAGAATAGCCATGTAGGTGCTTCCCAACTTATTTCAGTATCTCAAACATTATATTCCCCACACTAGGCCCAATACAATCTTAAAACCACCAAACGTTTGTGTAGTTGAGGATTGATCAAATAAGCCTGCCCTGGGGTTAAGTATAAGGATGCTTTCTCATATATTAGTCCATCAGCAAGTCGTAGGCAGAGCAAAATAATTGATACTTTTGGTTTGTTTGCTATAATGGTTTGGTTTAGTTTCACACTGTACATAATTAAACAATGAAAAAGCAAAAAAAAAAAAAAAAAATCTTGTTATATGGCTGAAAACGTACTCGTAAAACTCATTTGTTCATTGGGCAGAATGTCAAATGTCAATGGAAAAAATGCAAACAAAAATCACCCGGTGCTCAATAAATTAGTAGATAATTATATAAATAACTAGTTTAAAGCATTTAATGCATCACATCTGACAACTTTTTTTTTACTTTTTTTGCATTGCATTTCTATGGCACTACAGCTATGTCTGGCTTGGTTTGGGTCTCACTGCAATGTTTGGTTCACGTCCTGCAGTGCACTGATTGAATTGCTTTTGAATCGCTAGAGTTCACTTGGAACCAGACCTAGTTCAGAAGGTTGTTTTGGTCTGCACCCAAATGTGATTGCTTTGTTCTCACCTGCACAAACGAACCACACCAAGGGGGAAGCCACAATAGGGATCGATTTAAATGGGCTAAACGCTGCGTATGTGAAAGCACCCTTAGAGGCTTCTAGGTACAAGTCGTTCAATATAAACTATCTTATTGTCATATGTGCTAAATCATTTAATGTATTATTCACAAAAATCATGCAATTCAAATTGCAGTCTGGTTTCGAGAGATGTGTATGTTGGAATAGGCAGTATGGATGGGCAGATCTGAGTAGTAGAACGTATTGTTTCACATGAACACTAATGCATGCTGTTCTATTGTTTCATGCTTACCTGTATTAATATTAAAGTGGTGTGGATGTTCAGTTTGTGGCATCATATCATCACTGATTAGTTCTCATGAGCATGGTCAAGTCATACAGCACTGTGGCTGCTCGTGCTATCTGTATGTAATCGCTACAGTGAAAGTTTTTTCTCTTTATGGTGCCATGACTCAATTTCTGAAAGAAGAGCAGAGGAGGTTATTTTGTTTACATGATTATGAATTGCCATTTAAAAAAAACAAACAAAAAAACGTTGGAGGTGGATATAGTAGGCATTATCTAAATCTAAATGCCGAATATATATAATTTTTTTTTTTCCTGACCACCCTAAAAACCTCAAATAATTTATTAATTCAGTTGAAGCTGTACAGTATTTGCAGAAATACACTTATTCCTCTTTTACAGTGGGATTGTGTGTGCTTTGGCTATAATTATAAACAGACCTTAATGTGCTGGCTTTTGTGTTCTGACTTTATTTTATGTACATTCCTATATTTCATGTATGACCTACTGCTACTTGTGTTATTTAAAGCTGTGTGTACTGCAGATTTGACATTATAGTTTAAAGGTAAATATTTTGTTACTTGTGCAGTGTCATGCCCATCTCCGTGAAGTAGACAGACAATATTACACTGACTTCTCTATTTTTCCTGTTTATTTGTATTATCTTGAAATGTCAAATATTTAATAATTTATGTCAGTATAACTTATAATTGTGATTACACTAGTGAAGTTGCTGAATAGTTTACACATTAAAAGCCTAAAATAAGAGCACTACACTTGTTAAAGCTGTGGCGAAGAATAAAGCTTTTTCATGTGAAGCTGTCGAGTTTTCTTGTTTTATTCAATGCAAACTTACCATTGAATGTGGAGGAACAATACAATATGTACACCCTCTTCCTAGAGGGAAGTGAAATGTAGGACAGTAATGGTTTTTTTTCTTAAATACTTGCGTTAGTAACCTGAGAAGTCTGGCTGCATACAAATGCGATAAATACATTCAAATTATATTAATCATGTTCTAACGACTGAGGCAACTTGTGGTCTCGGGCCTTGCGCATAGCAACAAATTGAACCTGCAACTCAGCAGCCATCTGGTGCAAAACCCTTTTTCTGTGATACACATCCAGAGCTGAATCTGCAACCTTCTGACAGCTACTCATTAACTTGTATGTTTGCCTCATGAAATATGTGATACTGTATAATCCTTGCTCTGATTTTGCTGCTGTGTACAGTTCCTGTCAACATCCTGCTCAAAGAGCTGCTTGAGTCTGGAGGCGAAGCATTGAGACATGAATAGAAAGAGATAATTTGCCAGCTTTAGCAGTGACACAAAGACTGAAGAATGCAAAAGGGTGGCAAGTCTCACAAAAGGGCACTTCTAACACAGCTCATTAAACAACGCTTATTACCGTGTTGATGATAAAGCTCTCCGAGATCTCATTCATGTTGCCCAGCCCCTTTGGTCTGTTAAAAAAGGTAACCCTCAGCTGTTTGGACATTGACTTCATGAGACTGACTCCCATGTTGGTGTGACAGCAGACAGGCTCAGTCTAGGGCTGGAATCCCCCCCCTCCAACCCCAGGACTGCCATGATTCAGCCCAGACCATGATATCATATGCTCCTCAATGCCAACAAAACGCCAGTGTTGCTGGGAGAATCCACTGCCCTAAACACAGAAAGTTGAATCAGAGCCTTGGTATTCATGACCTACAGCATGGAGAGCGTTTTATGTGAGGGATCTCCACCTACATCGTTTACACTGGATTTGCCTAAATCGGACTGACTATTTATTTAACATTTTGTCATAAGCCGTGTTCAGTAAGAAGCCAAACAACAGGTTTACAGAGTTTGACAAATCATTGGGTGAGTATGTTTGCTCATTTGCGCAAATTAATGGGCAAGTTTGTATTAAGTATTCCTGAGAGAGATTCTTGTCTGTAATGTGCAGAAACACACAAAATTTTCCTCTCATACTTAGCACTTCATTTAAGCATAAATAAGAAACTGACACAGAAAATCAGTTTCTTAATGTTTTTCACATCCCACAGAACAGAGTCCAGTTTTTTTCCCCTATTCCTTACAGTAAAATAGCATGCATAATGGAGAGTTGGTGATGTCTCTTAACACCGACCACTAACCATCCAATTTGCTTCAATCTGTTGGACTGTGAACTCGCTGACATTTGGCTGTTGTACCACAAGCGTCATCAAACACCTTATTCAACAGTCTGGTGGGGCACTCGTTAGCTGATGTGATTAGAGCAGTGGTGCCCATCACTGCTAAGTGGATGAGCTGTTCGCTTCCATTCCACCGCAGATCATTGTTCTACCTCAGCACATGGGAGTATTGAGTGGCTGTATCCAGGATATCTTAGACAACATGACGGCGCACATGGCAGTTGGCCTTGTTGTGTTTGTGGGCTGGGTGCACGGCTTGGGCTCTCCCACAGCCCTGAGCCAGATCAGCCTGGCCCTGTTTATCATGGAAAAGTCCCACTGTGGGATAGCTCAAGCTTACAGACATATGTAAGATCCTTCACTTATTCATGTAGTTGAGTCATTTCATAATATCAGTATTTATTAGGAGGGGGGGGAAACACGGAGGCCTTACAGACATTCGACAACATCTCAGTAACCGAGTTCAATATTTCCCCTTCTGAAAATGTTTTGACTAATGTGACTGAAAACAGGCAAAGAGGCTGCGGGATGAGAGACGCTGGCCGTGTTTTTCATGACAAACGGACAGAATTGTTCTGACCACAATCCAATTATTGACAATAAGGTCACACCTAATTTCTCACAAGTTTATTGCTTTAGCCTCTTTGATATATTTGCATCTTATGTTGTGATGATTTCAACTCATGAGCTCATATGTTTCGTGTCATGACGATAGCACAAACACTCCTTCATCTCCCTCCATGACATCAGTCCTCCCTCTAACTCGTCCAGTTTTAATCCCCAAGTACAAGCACCTCCTTATTTACATGGAGAGCAGGAAATTGCGATTAGATTTGGGGATTTGTCGATGAATCATGAGGTTTCCTCCTGACTGCCTGTTGGGATTGTAGCTCAGTCGAATTATTCCTGTTTGTGGTTACCAGACGTGGGAGAAATGATTACCTTAACTGGAACTGGAACCAGGAGCAGCTTGCTTAGTGGGGCAGCACATTTCTCTTTGGGAGCTGGAAAACTCTAGCCTGTGCAGTTCACTCAGAGGTCTGGTGGGAGAATCAAGGCTGGAGCCAGAATGAACAGAACAGCAGTGTGGCTTATTTAATTAGGTCTTAACGGATGGAAAGACAAGCAGGATGCTGTCTGCGGATAGCAAAGGAAGAACTGTTAAAGTAGTCACATATTGCATGTTTAGTCCTTGTGGATACACAGCAAGCCATCAAGAAGTGTTGTGGATATGGCTTCGCACACACCATGAGGGCCAGTTACAGTTTATGTACGGATAATTAGAGACTATAAACCTTTAAACCAATATTTCAGCTCCTACTATGCATTGTTCATCTGAAGCTCACATGACTGTAATGATACAGCAAGCATAGTCTGTATTCTATCGTTGTTTAAAGTGGAAGGAAATCAGTAAAAAGAAGAAAAAAAAGCTTTATTGTTAGAACAATTGCAATGCCGCCATTGCTTTCATTTAAAGTCAACTTTTATATTTCAATAAACGATCAGTTTTCACTCAGTGGTTCAGTGAAAAGCATTGACGTCATCAGTTACACATTCCTGAGAGCAGATTAAAAGGCTTTCTGCAGGTTCTAGCTATCACAGCCAAAAATGTATTTGATCTGCCTACTTCAGGCCATAAACAAGTGGATCACATATCAAAATAAAAAGGTTGTGCAGGGGACTGTTTGTGCCTTTTTCAGCTTGTTGACAGACAAAGTGGGCTGGTCCTTAGCATGCTGACACACGTTTGTGCATCTGTTAAGAATTCCTATCAGGAAGACAGGTTTGAGAAAATTCTGCTGCAGCTCATCCATCATCACGCAAATGATTAATGTCCGCTGTAATAATTTCTTATTCAGTCAGCTCTGTTATCCTCGTTCTACACTTATCTTGATCCTTGAACATGTGTGGTCAAAACCTAGTTCATAAATGATCTCTTAAAATTTGGGCTTAGGCTAAAACCACAGACTCCCCTTTGTGTGTCGCATGAGCAACGTCTAAGCAGATGGGGTTCTTTGTAAACACACTTGTTGCTATGCGAGTTGCTATGTAATAAGTTCACAAAGGTCTAAAGTACAAAGGCCAGCACAACGAGGCAGAGTAGTGCTTCACACACACCCATACGTGTTCTCCTCAAGCCCTCTTGTGTTTTGGTGTGTGACTGAGAGGGCGGTAGGAGGAGGAACGATGGAGAAGCTCTTTTCCTGCTCTGGGCTGGAAGCGCCACACAGGATGTGGGAGAGAAGGGAAAGACAACAGAGTGCTCTTTTATGTCCCTGTCTTGCTTTCTAAACTGTAACAGTATTCCATCTGACGTTCATTACCAGTTGTTAACTGGTTATAACCAGGATTGTTAGCTATAACCACAAGTGTTATTGTGCATGGGAGAGTGAAATCTAGAACTTTACAAGTCTGAAAGACAAATCTCTTTGGGCACTATTACAACAGTCCCATTCCCTTGCTGAGGTTTAGTCGAAGCCAGGGGTGTTAATAATTCATGGCTTACTTCCTGTCCATCATGAGGTGCTGAAATATCATAACTTATGCAAAAAACGTGGTTGGCTTGAAATACAGCCGGGCAGCCACATGGAGTCTAGAGGCAGAAAAAAACACTCTCATGGTGACTCCACAGTCTGTGAAACATGCCGAGGGCTCTGGCACTTGCTCTCTCTCATCCTGTGCGTACAGTACTGTGCTCAAAGGAGAGCTAATAATACCCTCCCGTGGCCGGCTCAGCACACAGAAAAGTGCCTGCCAATGGTTTCGGCTGCTTTGCTCTCGACACTGTATGGTTTTGGCTGCCATTCATATTCTGATGGAGCATTGGGTTCAGCTTGTTCAACTACCTCCTGGCTTGGGCAAGAACAGCTCACATGGCAAAACAAAAGGGTATAAATACCACCCAAACCTTCCTGCCGCAGCCCTAGCGCCTGCACTCTGCGGAAAATCGTTGAAGGCACGAGAAAGCCACTGCAAAAAAAAGGGTTCTCACGGTATATTAATGACTCCAGAGTGAATGTGGAGCATTGTGGGATAACAATGCCACAGTGCCTGGCTGGCCAGCTGAGTTCAAAAGGTCAGCGAGTGTGCTGGTCTCGAGTGAAGACTTTGTCCTGAGTTGTGCTCGGTTCTGGAAAAGAATGCAGGTTAATGACCGTCAACAGGGCTCTGCTTTGCCAAAATGCAATTACACATGTAGCCTAATATGACAATGAGTAACTAGAGTGAGATTTGTGGTTCTGGAAAAAACGAATTTAATGGCTGCGTACTAAATGATTTCAGAGCAGTGATGTTGCAAGCTTTAAATTGAAGACCAGGTTTCACCCATGAACTCTTTACACCTAGTGATTATGCAAACATGCTCTTACTCCAACCCCGAGGAACTTTAAAAAAAATAATTACTTAATCGTAATCTACTTGAGCTACTTCTTTGAACGGTACTATAAAGCACTTGAGTTCTGATTGCACAGCCAGTGTGTGATATTTAACATGAATTTGTGATATTAACCTCAGCAGTCCACTGATACACATCAACTATATGGCCAACATCTGTAAATGATTATCATTTAGACACGAACTGCTCTCCATCCTTCAGCAGCTTACTCTAACATGCTCATGTGGTTCTATTTTTGGATAATGGATAAATGCATTTCCTGTGGAAATATTACTGTTGCCACAAACGATTGGAGGCACAGGCTTACAATCAGACTTTATTTTTCTTGGCAGGAATGTCAACTGTAACACGCTAGTAAAAACTGACTTGATTTTAGAAGACAAAAATGCATAATGCCATTTAACGCTCCAAATGAGACACACCACTGCAAACAGGGTGGAGTGGACAAAATAACTAATACCACACATAATAAGGACTTCAAAAACACATCATGAGGCAACTAAAAATGCAAAGTGCCCAAATAGTGCTCAAATTGCATCAGAGTGCCTCTGTTCATCAAATCATGTCAAAAGGAACAATGCCAAAAAATCAATACAAGGTAAGCCAAAGAGAAACACACTGCAGCATAGTGATATGCTGGGTATAACTGGAGCTTAATGACAAAATGTGATAGATTCTTAACAGGATAGTCATTAAACACAATGAAACTGCAACATAAAGTTATTACTATAGGGTTGAATCAGCACTTTGTTGTAACAATTAAAGAACAACTACATGTGGTGAGCTTCACAAAACTGAGATTTATGACCAAGCTGCCATTCGGAAACTGCTTGTATCCAAGGCCCACACACAAACACACTCAACTTGGTGTAAGCAGCACAAAACCTGGACCCCTGAGCAATGGAAAAATGGAATATGGTCTGATGAGTTGACTTTCACCAATTTTCCGACTTTTGGATGTGTTTACATTTCAAGAAAACCAAATCCACAGTGTTTGTTGCTAACTGTTTAACATGTTGGGGGATGCATCATTTTATGCTTATCCATCTTTTGGAAGTCACTAGCTCAAGCCATTTCTCAGCCTGGTTGTATGATGGTCAATGGATATGAGGCAATTTACAGGACCAGGTGCACTTTAACAAATGTTCCTTGATGGAAAATTCAAGTCTGCATTCATGACCACAGTTATGGAATCATATATAGTCCAGAGACACTCTAATGACCAGATCTGCACAATGGACCAACTTTTATGTTTTGGAGTAGATTGTAAAGCACTTCCTTGATCCCAAAGAACTGGAGGTGTTTCCTCTTAAAGGAAAAAGAAGTACAGCTGTAGGCATGATGAAGGCTATGGGTGACCCCACTCCTTGTGAAGTACTTAATATGTAGTTAGGTGTTTCCATTACTTTGTCTTACTTTGTTTCCATTACATTGACTTCATGTCTCATCATTTGACCAATTCAACTGAGTTGCAATTAATGCTGCACCACTGCAACACCTGCATACTCATTCTACCCAACACATACAAACGGAGACACCCTGCACACCTGAAAATCCATGAAGTTAGGTTCCATTCACACTGCAAGTAAAATGGGACAAAAAGCTGATTTTTTTTTGTCTGTTTGTTTTACAAAATCCTTTTTTTTTAATAAAAGACAAAAAAATAACATTGACTGATACTTTATATTTTAAATGCTGATTTGTTGCCTTTCATATGTGGTACATACAGAATGTTTAAAAAGAGAATCATGGGAAATGTGAAGAAATTAGTGTCAATGTGTTTCTCATTTATTCATTCATCCATCTTCAGTAACTGCATTATCCTGGTCAGAGGTGGCTGTGGATCTGGAGCCTTTTCCAGGAACACTAGGCCCGAGGCAAGTACGCATCCTGAATCAGACGCCAGTCCATCACATTGTTTCTTTTGACTTTCTTTATTGTCATTTGTCAACACCCTCAAAATAGAATAAAACAAGGCAGGTTATCTAGGTGACTCTTCCCAATTATTTCATGGCTAAGCTATTATTTTCAATATGAACAGACAACCTGTCTTCTTTAAAATCACCATTTGTATATTAATGCTAAAATGAGTTTTTGTGCCATTGTTCAGAAATGTGCTGGATGAAGACCACATTAAAAAGATAATGTAAACAAAATTAAATTGATCATTATTGATTCACTAAACTTCAGAAACTGTTTTATCCTGCTCAGGGTCACAAGGGATCCAGAGCCTATCCTGTGAACATTCTACACAAACAGGACTACACCCTATATGGGATGTAGTTTCACATACACATTCACGGCTAGGGGAAATTTAAAGTAGTCAATTCACCTTCTGGCATGTTTTTTTGTTTGTTAAAGCGTATACTGGTTAGGGTCACAGTGTATCAGCAACCTATTCTGTGGCCATAAAGTAGAAGTACAGCCTGGATGGGATGGCAGTTCATTACGGGAAAGTAGATTTCAGATCTATCATAAGGGAAAATAGATTACACCTGAACACCAGTGTGAATGTAGCCTATAATGATGCTAGGGGACTGTGAACCGCCAAGCAAAATCATAGTGCATTCAAGTGATAGGATCTCAGAATTGTTCCTTGTTACTGCGGTGATACCATTATCATTTGTAACTTTAATATGTATCTTTCAACTGGAAATGTTCATATAGTGTAAACATTTAAAAAGATTTCTTGCAAAGAAGTGTAAAGCTTTGAAAGTTTACTATATGTGCCTTTCTAGGTAAACCATACACACTAGATGTGCAACACCCAAGCCAGAAAATACCATAACAATAACAGTGCTGGTTATGAGTGTTAATAAAATACTAATACACATTAAAACCACCTTTTTCTTTGCTTTAATGGTAATAAGTAGTGGCTTGATGGTTAAGGCTCTGGGTTACTGATCAGAAGGTCGGGGGTTCAAGCCCCAGTACTGCCAAGCTGCCACTGTTGGGCC
>JAOUWY010000075.1:17989702-18003121 GCA_025728095.1 Prietella phreatophila
ACTTCTGTGATTGCCAACAAGGGTTTTGCCACCAAGTACTAAGTCATGTTTTGCAGAGGGGTCAAATACATATTTCCCTTATTAAAATGCAAATCAATTTATAACATTTTTGACATGCATTTTTCTGGATTGTTTTTGTTGTTATTCTGTCTCTCACTGTTCAAATAAATCTATTATTAAAATTATAGACTGATCATTTCTTTGTCAGTGGGCAAACGTACAAAATCAGCAGGGGATCAAATACTTTTTTTTCCCTCACTGTAGTCTACTCCTCCTTTCAGATCTGCGATTCAGAACCACTGTATAAAACCTTCAACTGAATATTTGTTATGCTCTGTTAGGAAGCTGAAATCCTAGAGCAGATTTGGCACTGGTTTTGCAACTCCCAGTTTAATACAATTCTAAAAGATGAACAAAAAGGCTGTTAGAGGTCTGCATCATGCAGACTTTGTTATATAAATGGAATTTTCGTTGGTTATGCAAAATTTCTTTAAACAAAGCAAAACAAAATCAAAGATAGCTGGACTGTCTTTTAGTCGTTGTGAGAGCTGAAAAGATTGACATGAATACAGTGAACCAAACTGAGTTTGGTACATGCTAATTTAAAGAGTTATTTTTCATTTCACTCCTTTTGGAGGAAATGAGAAAATGCACTAAATGTATTTATTTATTTTTTATGATGAAAAAGATAGACATTTATAAAATGTTCTGTCTTCTTCTAAAACTCTTGTACAGTTTGTATGTCTGCCTAAGCTCCATTCTTTCCACAGGTTTTGGATGACAGGCGTTGACTTTAGGTCAGTTGTAGATGCGCTTTTTTGCAAATGGGGGAAGCACAGGGCTCCTTTTAAACCTTATTTTGAGTGGTTTCTCATTAAAGAAACTTTGTATTTATGTATCTTGTATTTGACAATTCTGTGCACAAATTCTCATTCAAAGCAGCATTTATTGCTGTTCAACGTACAATTTCAAACATACATTTTTTAAAATGATTTTTCATATCAAATGTTTTTTTAATAGTATTGTTTATTTATATCATTCTAACTAATAAAAATACTTTTCTAAATATGCCTAAAATGCTGTATTTCTGGTTTTGCTTCGAGTTAAAAGTTATTGTGCGAAAATTAGTTGTTTAGATTGTTTTGTTCAGTAGTAGTAATGTGTCATTCAGCTATTCATCAGCTTCACTGCCTCAATTAATGACATAATTTAGTGAGTTCTCCAACAGGTCAGTAAACAAAGAAGGTTGATTTTAACAGCTGATGAGTAAGAGAGTCACTGCTTGGTCCTCAAGCAATGCTATCAGCGTTTAAATTCCTTGACTTATATTCGACCTCACTTCTATTCTTACCTGAAAAGTATACTATCTATAAAGTATCTATATAACTCTATAATTAAAGGATTTTCTATTTTCATTTGTTAATTGGACCTTACAAAGCCTCAATACAGCTCTCTAGTTTAAAGCCTCCATCTCCCTTTCATTCCCTTAAAGCATTAAGGACATGGCTAGCTGGAGTCATTTTTCCTGTTTTTTACATGTAAAAGGCATGTGTCATATCAATAATAAATCACAGCTGTTTAAAGCTAATAAACACTGATTTACTATCCTAAGTACATCCATCCATGAAGACAATCTGGATTTCAGTCACAAGAGGTGTATTTTCCATTTTAGTAGAACGATTTTCCAGAAAGTGTCCAAAAGTGGGTGGGTGAGGACATTGACTGAAATGAAACCATGTTTTATAACCAAATCGTGCTTTTGTCAGCAGAACATAGAGCATTGATACGTTATACGATTAGTGAACTTTTTTTAATGGGATCCTGTGGAGGGGCGAAAATGGCTTTAAATTAGGATTTATGATGCAGCTGTGAGGTTGTTATACACGCTCACACATTCTTCCTATGCTGACTAAGCATTGGTTATTTTTGTTCTGTGCCACATTTCAGAATGAGCTCTAACTCAAAGCTGTCTTCAGGATTGGGCAATAAATAAATAAATAAATAACAGAACCCGGCATTGACCTCAGTTTGTGTGCCCACATGCTTCAGGACCTTGGACAGCACAGTCCTAATCTGCGCGATCCATCAAGGCTGAAACCAAAGATTGGCTGATATCTTGTTGACTGCACTGTAAAACCGGATAGTTCATTTAACTCAAAAAATGTGAGGGAGCTAAATAACTAAAAAATTTTAAGTTGATAAATCAATTTCTTTAAGCCAAATACACTGAAATATAACAAAAATTAAACTCAAACTTTGTAATTTAAAATAAATGTTTGTTATATTTAAGTGTATTTAGCTTAAATAAATTGATTTATCAACTTAAAATTTTGAGGTAAATAGTTCCCTCAGTTTTTTTCTGTTAAATGAACTTATCTGGTTTTACAGCGTAGTTATGACTTGATTGGTTGCACTAGTGGTCCCTGAGCATTACAGGCTGATGGTGTTTTGTAACTAGTGGTTAAGTTCAGTGAAAAAATCATACATGGTCACTAGTTGCTAAATGGCTATTTTATTTTATTTTAGGTACTAATCTTTTTTTTTTTACCTAACTAGTTTTATGCCCAATAATACACTATATGGCCAAACGTATGTGGACACTTGACCAATCACACCCCTATGTGCTTCTTGATCCCATTCCAGATTTAGTCCTCCCTTTACTGTTATAATAATCTCTACTCTTTGGAAGGTTTCCCATCACTGTGGGGATTTTTGCCCATTCAGCCACAAGAGCATTAGTGAGGTCAGGCAATGACATCAGACGAGGAGTCTGGCATGCAGTCGGTGTTCCAGTTCATCCCAAAGGTGTTCAGTGCGTTGAGATCAGGGCTCTGTGCAGGCCACTGGAGTACTTCCACAGCAGCCTTGGCAAACCATGTTTTTATGGACCTCACATTGTGCACAGGGGCATTGTCATGGTGAAACAGGTTTGTGCCCCGTAGTTTCAGTAAAAGGAAGTCTTAATGCTACAGCATACAAAGACATTCTAGATAATCGAGACATTCCAACAGTGTGGCAATGGTTTGGAAAAGGCCCACATATGGATATGATGGTTAGGTGTCCACAAACGTTGGCCCATATTGTGTTTTAGCCGTAGCAGTAGTGCTATATAACAGCCAACGTGAGTCTTAACATAGCTGACCCAATCCTTCTTGGGTCAAGTAATTTATGAAGAGAAAATTACAATTAATGTTGTACATCATTCATAAAGTTGTATACAACTGTTTGGGCACCCCTAGCCAAATGACATTTTATAGATTTTTTTAGGTGAAGTCAACATAACCACTGCAGTAACTATTTAATTTGTTCTGTAAATATGAATGGACATTAACTTTATATTTGATTAATTTTAAAAATAGGAAAAAAAATTCTAACTGTGGCCAGTGCAAAAATAAAGCTATTGTAATATAGAAAGATTTCTTACCAATGTTGTTTATTTGGTGTTTATTTGGGGGGGGGGGGGGTGTTTATTCCTTGTCTATGCTGTCATCAATGACAACATCTGTTTGTGATCTATTGTCGTTTATCTTAACTCCATTCAGGAGCCTGTTTAAACCATTAAACTCCCAGGAGGTGTTGATGGATCCAAACTTGCTCTCCTTGCTCTTGTAGCTAAAAATCCAATTAGTTTCATTGTAGTTACTGAACAATTCACATCAATTACTGAATAATATGTTTAAAAATGAATAATAAATTAGATGAGTGTAGTAAAAAGCCTATCTGATTAACCAGAATACTAAATACCCAGATGGTTAGCTTCCTATATAAACTGTCATATCCTGCTTTAATGGTCAAGTTTACTATTGCCAGCACCCGTATACCACAATGAAATAACTTAGCATCTCAGACAAGCCACACTGGTTGGTTGTAATTTTCACCACATCATTTACTTTCATTGTTATGCTAAATTAGGGTAACATTCTGTGATATTTATTTTTTTCTTAGTAATCTGAACATTTTCCTTTACTGTTACCCTGAGAGCGGTCTGTAAGCTTATGCTAACAACTACAGTGTATTGTCAGGCATAATCATAATTAAAATTAATTATTATTTTTTTAATTCTTGGTCCCAACAATGGCAATTCCCCCCCCCAAAAAAATAAAAATAAAAATCCACTGCCAAAAGAAATGTGCAGAACAGCTTTGTCCAATGCACCTCAGGTTCTTATAAAGGTACAGTTCTTACAGCAAACTTTTATAATATACATTATTGTATATTATATGTATATAATATGCATATATGAAATACAAAATGTGTGTAGTTATGAGACTGAATAATGTGCATATAGATTCACTGATGGATCCTGGGAGTTTAAAAGTTTAGAAGGGTTTTTTTGTTTTGTTTTGTTTTTTTGTTTTTTGTTTTTTTAAAATCATGATGGAAATAATAAGAAAATAAAAAGAAATTGTATGGGCAGTAAGTGGTACTTCACATAACATTATAAAAATAACTGTAACTGAACCAGTTAACAGATTTGTATAACATTAATGTTCAGTGGTAATTACAAGTGATGCTTCATTGTTATTTCAGTAACAAATAAGGGATGTTGTGGTTACAGAGAGGGAATACCCTGGTTATTTATCCATAATGATGTTATCTTCAAGGAATCCAGAAATTAATCCAGAAATGAATGAATTGTACTTCTATAAAGTAGAGCTTTTTGCCAGGCATATGATAAAGCTATCTGTTTATGCATGCTTTAATCACTTTAGCTGAGCAGATTAGTATGTACTTTGTGAAAGAGCAGCTACTAATATTTTGCTTTGGTGCCTGTTTCCAAATGTACACGAAGCTACTGTACACAACACAAATTTAAAGACTGTCTGTAATTCCAGGCTTGCATCCATTAAGGAAATTTAATTGCTTAAGGTAAAGTGCTCAGGAAATGCCATATATTTCTTCCTATGTTGTACAAATGAGAAGCACAGTGGTTCAGTGAGTAACACTGCCACCTCACAGCTCCAGGGTCCCATTCTGAACAGTGGTTAATGTCTGTGTGGAGTTTTGCATGTTCTTCCCCTGTCCATGTGGGGTTCCTCTGGGTTCTCAAGTTTATTCCTAGTTCTCAGAGTTCGCCTTCTGCCTTTCCTACTTCCGCACCTCTCCTTCCTGTGGATCTCCTGCTCTGCACTCAGCTTTCACGTCACTGATCCAAGGTCGAGCCCTGACCTCGACAACAATCTAACTTGCTCACTCTCAACCTCGCTCTCCCTTCCCCTGTGGCCCATCGGCTGTGCACTCGTCTTTCGACCTGAGTTTGAATCACGACCCGACTACTCATTATCACACTCCTTTCCCATTCACCCCAGTTTCCACTACCCTTCAATAAATCCTGTTAACTTCTCTGTGTTCCACATAACACATAGTATCTTTTATCTTTGAGAACTTACCATTGAACCAACATTGTAAATATCGGTCAGGCCTACATTATATAAATTTGTGATCTTATCTATATCTGTATCAAATGAGGACACGTTGTGTCCCAGTTAACATTATTTTTTATCTACAGTACGTGTCAGGTCTGATAGCATCTGTTTTAGAGTGCATTTCCAACACTGTAAATGTCAGTCAAGCTTGCAGGATGCACATTATCTGTCATGTTGGTTGAACGTTGTTGTCATGTTGAGTCAAAGATAAACAATTCAAAGATTATTTTAGTTTGAACTGGTTTTGTCACTTCCTATAAAAGAACAATATTTATATCACACTTTTTTTTAATAGCATGTTAAAGTCAGGAGTCATCATAATCTTATTCCCTATATCATAATTTATCACATTTATATTCTTCTCTAGACCAAATATATTTGCTTGACTTACAGTAATATCCTCTTAACTACTTCTTATGGAAGCTATCTGTCCTTAGGAAACCACATTTTCTTTCTAAGATTTTTGGAGAAAGTTGTTACCCAGCTGCAGAGTAGGCAATTGCCTAGGGCCTCGGGCTTGGAGGCGGGGCCGTAACATCCCTATACACTGGTCCACCAATCAAGACAGGCAGCAAAAGACTAGGCTCTTTGTCCTTTGGATATGGATGAATTGTCACTCACCTGTAGTGAAACCAACTAACGTTACCATTTCAAACCGGTTCCCAGCCTCTGAATGTATGAAGAGATAGGGTATGATGAACAAAATGCAAAAATGTCAGTGACTTCTGATGTCGCAGAAACGAACACATCCTTATGGGGCTGATGAGCATCTTTTTTAGTTACCTGTCATAGTATGTTATGTTTACATTCAGAACATTTTTATATTGTTATTCTTTTGCAATATTTTTGCACTATCTGTTATATCTGAGACTTCCACACTAGAACTGTGTACTGGTCAGTGCTATACTGTCTCTTACTGTGCCCATTGTCCTGTTTTAGTAGATACTGTACTGTCCTGTGTTGTTTGCACACATCTCCACTGTGTACTGTACCAACTGTATATGGTTGAAATGACAATAAAAGCCACTTGACTCGACTTAAAGTTTAATTAATATGGACATATAAGTAAAAAATATACAAATATTAATAACAGATGTATAAATAAAAAGGTTAGGAATCACCTTTGTTTCAAGTTATTTAATTTATTCTGAAAAGTGGAGGGGTGCAGGGGCCCTCCAAAATAAATTTTGTATAGGACCTCCAAATGTCTAAAACTAGCTCTGTCAATGACCTACTAGTTATCTTGGATTTTATGGATATGTTTTGACTTGAATGAAGCATTTGACATCATTAACCCTGATATTGTGATGGACAGGCTTGAAAACACAGTCTGTTTAGACAGACAATTTTTCTCATTTAAATCTTACTTGACATACTGCTACCAGTTTGTTATGATTAATGGAGATTTTTCAGAGCTTGAAAAAGTAAAATACAGTGTCCCACAAAGTTCTGTTTGGATCCCTAATTGTTTATTCATCCATCCATCGATCCATCTTATACCGCTTAGTCCTTCTTCAGGGTCGCGGGGAACCTGGAACCTATCCCAGGAAGCATTGGGCACAAGGCAGGGTACACCCTGGACAGGGTGCCAGTGATATTATATTGCAAGCAAATTTGTTTACTGGCATTGACACACTAAATCCAACTATTACAGAGAATTTTTAGTATCTGTATATCTGCTATAGAGGAATTTTAGCTTTGTATCATTATGGTGTATGTTCCAGCTGCAGATGCTGACATCTGTTTGTCATTACTTAGAGTGTGTAATGAACTCCGTGACAGCAGCTGTATTCATGCAGTATTCAAACATAAAAACACATTCAAAATGCCAACGCCATTCAAACTCTAGAGCTAACATTAACGCTAAGGTTAACAGTAGCTTAATGATTAAGCCCATCTTGATCATAATAGAAAAAGAGCACATTTTTGGCCTTTTATAGAAAAGTAAGTATTAATAAATAGAGGACAGACCATAAATTATAAACGCTAACTCCAACGTTTATGTGCCCTTGAGTCTAAATATACTGTAGCTGTTGAAGATTTTTCATTCCTTTTTACATGAGTTTCATATTGAGTCTAATAAGTTTCCATACAGTGGAGCTTTGTAGGACATTTGCTCAGATGGTTTCTCTTTGTACCAGATGGTTTGATAAACACATCAGTCTTGTGTGGAAACTCAAATGGAAAATCACTTGTTGTTTTGAAAGTTTTGATATGACATTTGTGAAAACACTGCAAATTGTAATGGACAGTATTTTTCTTCATACACTTATATCTAAACATAGTAGCTTATGTCTGTCCAGAAGATTCTATTGTGGTGGAAAATGTATTAACCATTACAAAGCCTTACAAAGACGCCTTCCATAAATGTTAAACAAACATCTCTTTACAGAAAACGTCACCAGATCAATGATTATATATTTTTCTTTGTTAAATAATGTTTTTTTTAATCCATTTATCATCAGCCTTAGATTGTGTAGATTTTCCACCTCACGTAACTGAGAATGAGCTGTTACTATAGAAATGTTATTGTATTGGAATGAGCACATTACTAATCCTGTGATTTAGCTTGCAGCTGAACTATAGTCCAAGGTGCTGTTATAGAAAATTAATCAGTGACCATTTGTACAGCCATGTAGAACAGCCAAGTAAACAGAAATGAGACGATTCACTGCTCTGCACTTGCAGGTCACACAAACCCTCCATAAACTGGCCTTCACTGGTGATCTTGGCGGACATGCAAGAGAAAGACAGCCTCAGAGTAGACAAGTTTCCTAAGTCATTTTACAACATGCATAAAACAGACCTAAACAAATGCCTTGAAATTTGACAACAAGCATCATGGTATGCTTGTAATTTTGTGCCCACTGGAATGTTCCACCTTCAATATTCTCCCCCACACACATACACACAAGCAGTGCAGCACCAAAGACCATATTTCTTCAACTACAATAAGCTTCAGGTTTACTGCTTGTCTGTAATTCAAAACGTTTGATTGATTGTTTTTGCAGGCACATTAAATTGATAATCAAATCAGTAACAAGCCCTTTTTCTTATTTTTCCTTTCCACATGGCATGATTTGTTGGTTATCAAAATGATCTGTATATTAAATTGGTGCATGTTATTAAAATTTACCCTATGAACTCTTTCACACTTTGCATACATTTCATGAGTATTTCAGATTACAAACATACAATTTATCTCAGGTATTTATTTAAAAAAAAGAAATTATTCACTGCTGATTTAAAGACACTAACCAGTGAACACATGCTTTCCAGCTACACTGCTTACTGTGCATAAATATGCTTATCCGTGCAGATAAACAGAGAACTTGACATACATAGGCAAGAAGAAACCACAGATGACACTTATCTCTGTCACCTCAACTGTTTCATTGTATAATTGTAACACAGTTTAGCATCTTAATGTGCTGGTGCTTTAGTACTTCACACGCCTTTGAATATTCGTACAAACACAAGCTATGCAATTCAAGACTTTCTTTTGTTATTACATGGGCACATTTAAAACCAAGGCATATTCATTGCAGCTCTTAAACAAAAAAGAATATGATGCTGAATGTGCAGAGGTACCGTGAGAAGAATACGGTCATTTCAGTCACGAAGGTGGTCCTGTCCTTCTTCCAGTGACTCAACAAATCACAGAGTAGAGAGCGTCAGGCTAAACACTGGTCAAGATTTGGTGCCTGTTTCACCACACTGTGCTCCAGATGCTGAATGATCATGCTAGGTGAGCTGGCAGTTCTTCTGAAGCTTCGGTTAAGGTTGACTAAACTCTCTAATTGATCTTCACCCTCTCTTCATCTCTAGACATTGCTAATTTCACATGGCACCATTCAGCAGACTACTAACGGGCTGGGCAGAAACCTTTCTGCTTTTGATCTAGCACTCTTATTATGCACAGCGGTTTTTCAAACATGAAAAGGCTTTACAGCAGTCCTGGACATGTACGATGGACGGATTAAAAGATCATCTTAAACAATAAGAAGCAATTTTGTCATGTATCAAATGACTGCTGAGAACAGGTGGTTAGGGCACTTGAAACATGGCTTCTGAGAAGAAATATTAGGTATTAATCTGATGACTGGTGTAATTGCTTCAAGAATCAGGAGGCAGACTGTAAACACACACATGACAACATTGTTTTGCATTAGCTCAGTGACTGCATACTTTCTAGGGAGTGGCCATTGCTGCTTCTGAAGAGTCATAACTGTGGTGAGGTAGATGAATAGGATGTCTGGCCACCATATGTCATGATTGTATTGAAACACAAGGTCTAATAATATAAGTTAAATGCTACTATAGTTTTTGTACACATTTCTGTTACATATTTTCACTAAATGTGTTTACAAAGTGTTCTTATGGCAAGTGATGCTAAGTGATACATGGTATGTACATATGATACACACCGTATGTATAGTAAATACTGTAATAATACTCTTTAAAACATTTAATCTCAAAATACACAGACAGCACTACGTACACAGCAATTCTCCACCCAAAATAATGTAATATTTGTTCTTACAGCAAAAAAAAAAAAAAAGATTTGGCAGATAAGGGTTTAAATGTAAATGATCTGAATAATGAGTCACTGGAAAATAAAAAGCTTGGTTTGACTACGTGATTCTTGCTTGGGATTGTGGGCAGCTCTGTATGCTTGTTTTCATCTAGCTGATTTGTTAAGCATATCATAATGCATACGTTAAGAAGCAATACTTGAAAAGGATAGCCACATTCCCAAAAACAGATATAAATCTATAGTAAAATGATTTTTTTTTCTTACACAAGACAAAGTGCTAAACAGTCCAAATTTGTTTAATCTCTCACTTACTCATTCACAGTTTTGATTCCCAATTCTACATCACAGTTATATTCTCCTCCAGGCACTGCTATATGACTAGTATGGAAATGGAAAAAGCATATGCTTTCCTATATTTTTATTTGTTTCAAATTAATTCTGGGTATCTAGCAGAATAAAAACATTCTTTTGTTTGTATTGTATAGCTGGACCATTTTGGTCTTTGGAGACTCACTTCTGTAGAATACCACAATTGCCTGAAATTGGACTTTACACAATAACTTGCTACAGTGTTGTGAAAGTGGTCTGACTGTCTTCTGGTCAAAGGCCTCCCCCAGGCTCCTGAACTGATTACGCTGTGAGTAAACTGGGATACTGTTGGGAGTTCAGATGTATCATTGAGGATATTACTGAGACAGGAGACCACAGCCTGGTCAGGGCTTTGTCCTGTGCAACTTCTAAATTAAGTCACTGAGTTTATTTTCTGGAATGTTTTTGTAAAACCAAACTGACCTATGATTCTGGGTTCATTGCAGTTGTTTATATTATTCTTATTTTCATTCTGACAACCTCATGCAAATGTTTTCAACCAATACAAATGCCCAATAGAGATTATTTCAATTTACAGTGTATTGTCAATTATTGTAAAACAAAATACTGAATATAAATCACAAGACATGCTACTCTGCTCTATTCTATTTGTTCAAAATAACCCAGCAGTGTTTTGCCATCAAAATTTTCACAATACTGATCATTTCCCCAATTCTTCAGCCAGAACAATTTATAACTAATGACAGCATCACTCTTCAGATAAGTGGCAAACTGTTGATGCTTGGTCTCCAGCACTGTCTAGCCTTTAATTTGGAAACTAGCAGCATGCTGGGTCCATCATAAAGTGGCCACATAGCCATGCGTTAGTGGTTTTCAGCATGAGGTGCTCCTCTCTGCTCCATGGGAGGAAGGTTAGTGTGATGCCTCAAACATGCTGGCAAGGGAAGTCAGTCAATTTTCAGTGATGAAGAGACTTAGGGCAGAGGAAGTTCAACAGGTCACAGTGTAGCTGTGCCTGCTATTACCCATGAGATTCCAGAGAAAGCGGATAATCAGAGGAGGCACTTTTTTCCTGAAAAGACTGTTGGAGCACCAAAGTGTGGGCATCAGCAGGCAGTTTTATTGCTTTTGCTATGGCCTTGGATTTTGTGCCAGTGCCAAACCAGAGAAAGCAAATATTTTGCTTGTCTCGCAGCTGTGCAGGTCCTATGTAGACTTCAGGCTGGACAGAGGCCAGACCTTGGTGGGGAAACAGTTGAGATAAATAACTTTCCCAGCAAAATATAATTGTCTGTAATTATAATGTTAAATCACACTGTGAAGGACTATGAGTGGCGTCAGCACCCTGGGCTAAGCCTGATTTCATGCAATGGGGAGATCCTTTAAACACAAGGGACATCACTGAACTAATGTCGAGGAATCTCATAACCTCTTTTTTCCCCTCACACATTCTCATTGCAGGCAGACCAAACTGATGACAGATTTTTATGCAGTATAATGAGTTTGCCTTCACACCACCATGGCAGTATAAACACATCATGAAATCTTTCATAAAATCACTCTAAAGCATCTCTCCAGTCTTCTCCCAATAATGCCAAGTAGTTCACATTACATGATCAGCAACACAGCTTGTCTTACTACATAGAAAAGTCATCGGGTATATTTTCACTTTTTAATGAGGTCCAGGCTGAGCAGAGTGTAATGTCTAACGTCTAATTGATCAGTTTCCTGTGTGTTGCATAATGTCTCAAATTAGAATCTATTAGCTGTAAACAGGCATTTCATGTGTCAATGCTGCCAGCAATCTTAGAGTAAAATCAGTCTGCTGTGTCTATGCTGCAACATTTCAGCGGAGCATATAAATGACCAATTAAGATATTGACCCTCTCCTGACCATAGCCCCAAAGAGCACCAATAGAAAGCCCTAGATGTCATCATCCTGAGACCAGATAACTTTCTTACTGACTGTTTACTGACATAATATTTGTGACATTATTGTGTTTTATTATTATTATTATTATTATTATTATTATTATTATTAATGAAATGAATGTTAGAATGAATGTTGAGTTTAACAAATGATGCATTGATTTAGTTTTAACAGTATACAATGGGTATATGTCTTTTGGATGTGAGCCAAGTACAAAAACATGTCTTCTCTCTGAAGCCCATTTGCAGTCTATTTGACCATACAGACCGTTGGTGCTGTATATGTAGTGAAAATGATAAGTAATTGTGAGGAAATTAATTACTTTGATCATTGTAAAAATGCCTTTGCTATGATTTACGACAACATACCCATGCCTTATGTTGCATAGTTTACTGTAAAGGTAGAAAGCGTGAGTACCTATAGTGGAATAACATATACTAGCGAATGGATTTGCTCCATTCTTAGTTAATTTCTTTGCTGGTGTGGGTGTATGTGTGAGAGACTGTGTGTGAGTGCAAAAAAGTCAGCAGACTGTCAGCACAGTTCATCAGCAGCCAAGGCGTGCCTGCATGGTCTCTCTTTCATGGAGCCGATTTTTCCCCAGGAAGCAGAGTGACTCAGTTGTGGTTGTTGTGGAGATTTCTGCATGTTACAGCCCTGCAAAAGGCATGCTTTTCCAGTTCACATTAAGGTCCTTCACCGACCTTAAATATCCTTCCCTTCCAATATATCTACAATTTATCTATGTTTGAGAGAGTAAAAACGGTATGACCTTTTGTAATTAAGCCATATCCTTTAGGGTTTAAAAAACTCAAGCAATCTTTTCAATCATGTTTTTGTTCTAAAGGGCTAGGCTGTGTTTAATTACCTATTTTTTCCCCCCACTTCAGTTGATTTTGGGAAAAACTGCAACAAGTGTTACTCATAGTTTAGAATGTGACCTTTCCTTTTCATTGAGTTTGGATAGCAGTAAAAAAAAAAGTAATTTTTTTTGTTTTTTGTTTTGTTTTGTTTTGTTTAGAAAATCAGTATATTTTGTCTTTGACTAAAGAATAATAGCCTCCAGATCTTCAGGGTGTATTCACAGTGGTTTAAAGCTAGACCTCTGTCTATAGTTGTTATTATATTTCCCCAGAATTCTTTTGTGATATGGGTAATGCTGTGACCTAATTCAGGGGAGGAACCGCAGGAAATCC
>JAOUWY010000075.1:18003328-18013770 GCA_025728095.1 Prietella phreatophila
CACACACACACACACACACACACACACACACACACACACACACACACACACACACACACACACACACACAGATCAAAAGGCAAGCTGGCTATAACAGGAAATAGCCTATTTAATAGGGGGATAGATTAACATAATAAGTGCAAAATTCGTCCCTTCCTGCACTTGAATATGATTAATAGTGATTCAATGTCAACATGTGGTAACAAAATTATTGGTGATTGCAAAGTGTAGTGTATGTTCCTTTGAGCCGGGTGAAAAGTCCTCTGCGCTCCTATTCCATTAACTTTGATGCTGTTGGAAAGCCTGATCCTGCAGGATGTAATAGTTGGATCAGGATCCTGACCACACACATTGACACACACCTGCACTCTTCCCCTCTTGGTGTGAGATGAAACATCAATTTCCAGTTTTTCATTACTGCATGTGCTGGATTCAACAATAGCTGAAGTGGTAAGTTCATGCACAGTACAAGATACAACAAAACAGTCATGTCGCCAGTGATCTATGTGCCGCTTCAGTCTTATTCTTTTTCACGCTATAACACTAATGTGAATTACAAATCAGTGTTTAGGCTTACAGAGTACAAACCAGGCAATGCCCTCTGGAACTGTTTTGATCTTAGATTGAATCAGTTACATCAGACTAATGGCATGTTTTTTTGTTTGTTCTGTTTTTTTACAATCTCTTACGTGATCTTTCATATCCGGGAGGGCAGAATGATAAGTCTGGCATGCTCAGCTAAGTTAAGAGGAACCTTCATTTATTGTGATCAAAGTACAGAACATGGAAGTCTTAGCAGAGAATCTTTCTTGAATTGAATGTCTTTATGTATATATTTTGTGTATAACTTTATTTTGCAATTGTAACGTGCCCAGCTACAAGTAACTCATGATTTAAAATAGCTAGCTACTAAGAAAAGCTACTACAAGCTACTATATATGCATGCGTTGCGATGTGATGTGAATCTTTCACGCTCATAAGCATTGATGAACATGTTTTGTTTTCTTCACTAGTGCAAACTACATCCCGTGTAGCCGTATAGCGTGATCCTGTTATTCTCCACACAGGTCAGTGAAAGCTGAGGTCTGTGCCCCGACATACAGTACATTTACAGTTACATATATAAAACTTAGTTCCTGAAAGATGTAATAGTTTGCACAGTTAGCGATTTGCTTGATTCAAAACTAACATTGAACTAGTAGAGAAAAGGGAAAAAGTAGCGAGAAGGTGTTGTGTGACAAACCGCTACAATGTTTCATGGTGAAAAAGTAGCTTGTTACTGAAAAAAAACTAATAAAAAAATAGCTCAGTTACTATCAAGCTAACAACAAAATAGAGAACAAAAAGCAGTTAAGCTCGTAGTGTCCCCAACAGTAAAGGTTTGAGCCAATAACATTCTCATTCATCCATTGAGTAGATCATAAGCTTGCTGGTAACTGCCGTTACACTGAGAGGCGATGTCTTCCAGATATTCTCGCTCACAGAAAGGAAACTTAGTCTGAAGCTTCATTACAACCCATTCAATGTCAGTATCTATAAGGGAAACACAGAAAATGTACAGTTTAGGAACATTCAATCTAACTGAAAAGTAGAACAAATCAGTTTAATTACTCTTTTCATGTACTGGCAATCAGGGAGAACTGGAACAGTGAAAACGTAGAGCAACATGGGAGCGTGGGAAGACATTACATCCCATCCCACAAGCCATCCTATTCCATCCTAATCCGTCCCATTCCAGATTGAGCCTGAGGCTGAGCAGTTTCACTGAATCTTCCTGCTGGTTCATCCAGTTCATGCAGCAGGACAGACAGGGTGGGAGTGCTAGCCCATTCCACACACAGTGTCATCCCAGTCCTCTAACCACATGCTAATGGGCCAAACAAGCCTTGTTGCACACACGTCCTGTCCATGCATCCCCAGTCCCAGCGTCACAGACTCTTGCTGCCTTTGCAGCCTCTGCTTGGATAGAGCCGCAGACGAAATTGAGTAAGGCAAGTGGTGACCTTCTGCAAGCTTAATCATTGTGCTAATTAAGATGGATAGAATGACTGTCACGCAGTGAAGGATTGCAACAGAAGACGCCAGGGACCCATAGACATGCTATGGATTATGTATGAGCCATATTGTATAAACACCAGATGTCCGGACGCCTCAGGAAAAGTCCAGTGAGTGCAATATTACACTGACAAGGACCACAGACAGCTGAGAGGCAGCCCAGGACAATCACAGCTCTAAGTGACATCGAATGTTGTTATCAGTCAGAGACAGATGCTTGAGTTTTTCGATTGGTCCTGGCTCACCCCAAACCTTTGGCTAAAAGTCAGGTCCCTGCCAGTGATTCAAACGTATTTCATTGATTCAAATGAGGCAGAATGTACACACGTAATGTATCATTAAGTAACCTAGAATACATGCAGACAGACAGAAGGTGAACAGCACATTAATCCTGCAGTGTCATGCGGCATGTGCTCCATAAACAGTGCTAGCTCACGGAAAAGTCAGCTCCAGCCACCCCTCTTGGCAAAAAAGTGAGGAATTTTCAAATGTGGAGATGGTTTAAGGCTGTGGCCAGACAATGAATCAAACTACAAATCATCTAAATCTGAATGGTTTTATGAAGCAACATTGAGGATTTCCCAGGGATCTTTCACCTAGATAAACAACACGTGTAAATAAAATTCAATACATTAAACACTTTATTTACAACTACACAATCATATATGAGAGTATTTCATACGTCTCCTTCATGGCGAAGTTTTGGATACTGAAGACAGAATTGATTGTTTATATTTGAATTAACGAGCTGATTGTTTTAAACCCAAATGAACCTTGAATGTAACTTGTCTGAAGACTGAAACATGTGTACAAGTAAGGGCAGAACAGAAAAGCGAGATATAGAGCGCTTAGCTGGTTTTTCTTGTGTTGACTCTCAGACATCATACTAATCAGACTGCTGTCAAACAATTTTTCCAGCAGTCATTTTGGATGTGAGTCAAACCAACGTCAAAAATGACTATTTCTTTCAGTGAATTGGCCTCTCTCAGTGGGTGCACTTAATTAGCTGTAGCATTTACTGCTACCTCATGCATTCTACAGCACTAAATCGGCGTCTCAGCGCCACATTTCTGTCTCACAAGGAGGATTTAGAGGCTTATTTTTTATTTACATAATATGCTACGTTGCTTAACGGTGCTTGAGAAAAAAAATAATATTGGGAATGGGAGGCAGAGCTCTCCACAACATCAATCATGTAAGACAAATTGCATTTTGATACAAGGTGACATTGCAATGGAAAGAATCACAAAAAAATCTTTGAAACGTCTAAGACTAAACACGCACAATGTCTGGCAAATAACTCTGACTTACCCACCTCTGCTGCGCTGTCAGTGTGGAGCTCTGATGGGAAGGACACAGGGGATGAGGCAGGGTCCTGTGGTTCTTCCGTCTGCCACACATTACCAAGCTCCGGCGTGCAGGGGAGCAACTCAGACGCTCTACCTGATCCTCTCGCCTCCAGTCTGTCTAGGAAGGCGAAGTTCACCCTGGAGGAAATATATCACCACTCCATAACAACCTTTCAGACTGACCCATACATCAGAGAGTTATTTTGAAGCTATTCATATTTCCCTGGCTAGCTGATTAACCGTGATATTCATTGGTTTGTAAAGTTCTTTTAGACTTAGGTATCCTTACCGCAGATGTTCGTTTTCCATTTGTCTTTTCCTGTCCTCCTCCTCTTGTTTATGTTTTTCTTCCAAAATTTGACTCTGGAAATGATAAATTAATGGAATCTTAATCCATGATAGTACTGACTCATCTATTTTTCAGAGTAAGTTGCACGAGAGGGCAGTTGTTTTTCAGTCAGTTATAGCTGTCACAACAACTCAATCACACACTAGCAATATCAACCATGTAATGGTCATTCAGTCAAAATTCAAGTTATTCTGACTGATTATAAAAATTCTAGTCTGGTAGTCGACTGCCCTAATACACTTCGCTACATATATCTTCAACAAACACCAGTGCAGTGCATCCTCAATGTCAAACTAAGATGTTTTTCACGGGTACAAATATTACTACATTAGTGAAAGCTAGCAAAAATTAGCTGACATGAACTCATGTATGAGATAAATATATATGACCATGGCATGGTTGTCTGGTTTGTAGTAAACAGGTTTGTTTGAATATTTCAGAACTTGCTGCTCTCCTGGGCTTTTCACAGTCTCGAGAATATTGTGGAAAAACAAAAAACACCCGGTGAGCGGCAGTTCTGCAGACAGAAATTCCTTGTTGGCAAGAGAGCTCAGAAGATGTATATATGTATATGTCAGGAGAACACAACGTCGGTATGTTCCTGCCAGTTTAATGGAATCAGCACTTTGTGGGAAAGCATATTGGGATTAGCATCTTTGTCAAAGTATCATTTATCTTTCACCTCTAGATACATTAACTTGCAATGAAGCCAGTACAAAATATGGTGAAACATCTTTGTGAAAAATCAGAAACGCTAGGATAAGTTAATCAAGGGCATGTGCTCGTGCATTTTCCTTGGATATGGCCCATGCTTGCTACGAACTGAAACAGCCATGAAACACTTGTGTAAATAATGTATTTATTTATATATTTTTAAAAGTTATTTGACTCTGGTACCTTTCTCCTTTGCTCATCTTTGTTCTGCTGTAGGGTCACCTGATCCTCGACCTTCCAGGCCTTCCTGTATTCGTGCCCTCGTGTCTGTGAAGAAAAGCCTCAAAATGAATCAGTCCACTGGAGGTGATACAATCACACAGATGGACAGAACATTGAACGGCGAGTATTAGATGGTCTTTTCTCATATAATCGTGGGATTCTTAACACAATGAGCTGCTATGAGGAGGGGTGAGGCAAGAGTACTTAAAAGATGAAGAGAACCTTTGTGCTTTTGGTCAGATAGCTTAGGGATACCAGGGAACGGCTGCACTGTTTGGAATGGCTCAAGAGCAAGAGGAATAGGTGGGACGACCTGGGCCTGGCACCCTGGGAAGTCAACTCACATGATCATATCCACAAACAGAGGATATGGAGGAGATTAATCTGTCTTGTCTTCTCAGTGGCCAGAAAACCACATCAAGGCGGTGTCTTTCCACACACACTTTGATCAGCTGGCTTACGACATTTAGATTGGAGTATTCCATTACTTTTCTTGGAGGGCTTCCAGAGACTTGAATCAATACCCTGTGAAGCACACTCAAAAAAGCCTCCTCTTCTAGAAAACTGATGGGACCAGACCACTGTTACTTATGCAGTATGCCTGTACAAATCTAACCCCTGACATTTTAATATGTTAGCAGGATGTTCCCCCATACAGAAAGAATGGATGTCCAGCGTAGAAATGCTTGCACAAAAATACAGTAAGCCACACAAAAACTTTTTTTCCTCACCACAGGACCTGCAAAAGCAGTGTCGTCAAATGCCACATTCAAGTGGTTCATACAGTAAAACAGGCCCCACTCTTCTCAATCTCCTGTCTGCAGAATCATCCCTGGCTTGTTGAGGCACAGACTGAGATAGAATACTATTTTACTATAAAAAACATTATTTTTAGAGCACATTTAAAAATACACCATCCCATAGCAGCTGTGCCTTGTCTGCTTAGCTAAGTGAGCAAACCAAGGATGACAGTGGCGAGGAAAATTCTCTAGGCTGAAGGTAGGAAGAAGCGAGATAGCAAGAGAGCTCATTTTGCTCCACCAATCACTAGAAATCTTTGCACAAATGCCAATATTCTATTTTATAGAATATAAGGTGTTACTGAATATGCATTGAAAATTAAATTAAAAATATACACTAGCTATCACGGGACTTATTATACAGCAGTCACATAAGACAGATCAAAACTAACAACCAAAATAAATTCTTGTCTAACAGATATTACAGACAAATGGTGCCCTTTTAGTTCTGTATAAGAACCCATTACAATATAAAGTACGTATTTGGAAATACATAATTCAGCAGATTAAATGACACTGTCCCAACTACATCTTCCGAGACTGCTTATGTCATTGGCTGAGACACTGGCTGCAGTCCAGGTACTTTCACTAGAACAATACAGGTTATACCACACCAGTCTGCCCTTTTCCTGCACTCTCACACATCCTTCTGCATTCTGTGAACTCTGGGAAGTCCCTTCAACTCTGTTCATATCATTGTGCAGAAGCAGCACTTGTATCCTCACATTGGCTGTCCATGAAGAGAAAGTCTGTGTATTTATATTTGGAGGAAATTCAATGACGGACTCAGATAGCCCTTTCCAGTGTGTGGGTATAGAGGAGATAATTCAGAGAGGAAGTTGAGCCCATTGGCAAACTGACTCTTGTCTGCAGATGAATGCACCATGTTGATGAAAGCCCTCAAGAGGGGCCTGTTTATTCTGAAAACATGCATCAAAGTCAGATCTAATGGTGTGAATTACCCCAGTGTCTTGGGCTTTAACCTCAGTGCCACAGCTATGCAGCAAAGATTTGAACCCAGGCCTATGGAGCACACAGTGCATTCTTTGGCTGTCATCTTACCCAAGATGACGCGGGTGTGGAGCTGCTCGCTGCCATAGGAACTGAGCGGGACTTCTCGAGCCTTTGAAGATGTGCTTCTCTTTTCCTACAGAGCAGAAAGACACAAGATTAAAAATTAATAGGTCTACCACTAGAATATAGAATTTTTTTGTAAATTAATGGCTGTACATTTAAATCAAATTTGATATCAGTGTGTCCAACATAACCAAAATAACTAGATTTAAGTGAAAACATTGTCAGTTTATTTTGCCAGTTTGTGGCATTCCCATGACCATCAATAATGAATGTTCTTGGGCGCCACTGATAATGTGCACCTCTTTTTTTGTTGTTGTTTGTTGTCGACTCACTGCTGAAAAAGAACTCCTGCTGCTTCTGCTTTAGTGCTACTGTGTCACTGTGTCTACTGGAGTAGACGGTAATGGAAAAGGGTTGTACTTCTTTGAAACTGTGTTCTCAGATTTGTTATTTTTGGATTTGAGCCAGCAGAGCAACAACAACCAGCTTCCTTCTAATGTCTGAACATTGCATTCTTAACTCCATGGGGATGTGACAACAGCTATTGAAAATATGTGAACATACATTAGAAGTTCTTGTTGGTACAGATCCCTTCTCCATTCCTCCTCCTGCTTTTTCTTCATTTCGAGAATGTTGGCCTGCAAAGCAATTTCTACCTGTAATATTGTGTAACCTTATTGTCTCTATTATGCTGAACTCTGAAGATGTTTCAAATATACATAAATTATTTGGATAAGAATAGAACTGGATTCAACCTGAACATAAAACAGAAATAGGCTGCAATTATAAACACACAATCTATTTAATAGGCACTTAATTGGTAAATGGGTCACTGGAGCATGTCTAACCAAATTCTCATTCAAATTTTTGTAGTTTGTAGCTATTAATATGATTGAACTCCTTAATAAGCAAGTCCTAGTTTCTGTAGATTAATTCAATTGAATTGCATTGCATTTGATGGCCATATGACAGGTCTCAGCAATGACCTCTAGGGTTTTATAGCAGCACTACAACAATTTAATAATACCTCAGCACTAAATCAGAACACTTATTTCAATGATTTCTGTTGAATCATACAACTCTACAATAAACACATAATCATGTCATAGAAAATGTCAATTTATCATCCTGTCATACCTTCTCTCTCTGAATGGCCTTTTTCTTCTGATTCTCTTCTTCCTCTGCTTGCCTTCTTTTGCTGGCCATGTCCTGTTGTTTGAGCTAGAGAAAACCCCCAAAATATCATTATTAAATACAATGCGACTTAAAATTAATTTTCATGGGCAAATTCATTTAAAATTGTAAACAGAAAGTCAGCACCTTTTTGTGGAGTTTAGACTGGGGGTTCATCAGCTGCTGTCTCTGTCGTACCTCTGACAATGATACATCCCCACCTATGACAGAGAAAACATTACCAGTACTTGTATATGTCTATAGTAAGTGCTCTGAGCTTATTTTTATACATATCCGTATTACCTAGCTTCTCTGGGGCCAGTTGAATGGGGCCAGGCCGATGTTCCTCCTTCAATCTCTGCAGATCCTCCAGTTCTTTCTGTGACACTGCAAGAGGAAAGATAAAATACAGATACTTCCCAGTGTCTTCCCTTCACCTCCTTAAATCTTAAAAATACGATTGCAAAACAGCATTTGAACTATTTAAACAAATGAAAAAGTATTTAAATGCAGTATCACACAATTGATCATTAAATCATTCATAAAGATGCAATGTAAGATTTTGTTAAATGTATAAGGTTTCCCTTAAAATATTTAACATTTACCATTTTTGTTTGATGTAAACAATTTGAAGATATCTTTGAAATATGTCATCTTTGTAGTTAAAGTAGTAGTTAATACATTTTCAAAACAAAAAAATGTGTTATTCTGATACATTTTGGATAATTGAGCAAGATATTTTTATTGCTTTGATAAAGCAAGGGAATCACTGTTGACATTACACAGTTCAAAAATGTTTCAGAGTAACACTTAGACATGATTTAATATTTCGTCATTTAACACAGAAGCATAAATATTCAGTAGACCCAGCTCATTTTCGGTTAGCCATGAGCACTAAACACATCAACAAATCATTTTTATATTACTGGTGAATTAATGTGTTTCTCAGTACTCATCACTTCAAGACATGAACAAAAGTAATTGAGGGTAAAATTAAATTTAACACAGACACGTATGTTTAGCCAAACAGAATGTATGTTGAACTCGTACCTGTGAGAAACAAATAAGGAAAGGAAATGTGTGGAGAACAAGGGGATGGAAAAAACAGTAACCCAACATGACTTACTCCTCAGCAGTTTGTCCCGTCTTGATTCATTCGGTGGAATCATGGTGTATCCATCAGAGCTGAGCGAGCATAAACATAATTAGTTACAGCAGGTACCATTTACTCACCAGCTCCATTCATGCCTTGAACTTAACAAACTCCATTGGCTCATTTGCAAAGAATGTCCCAAACAAAGGTGGGGCATGAGCAATTTTATGGTAAACAAAGTCCAAATACATTCCCACTAATTATCATCTGGAACTTCCCTTCAAAACTCACCATAAGAGCTATGACCCAAATGTGTTTGTCCAGAAAGACACTGACGGCTAAATAAATTCACAATAATAAGCACCATAAAGAACACATCAACATCAATAATGATTTACAGCCATAATCTTACTAATTCATAAGGCATGTTCATTTACATCTATACAGTGTTTACTATAGAATTTAGTGTTTAGTTACTGTAAACAACTGTCACGCATGGACAAATAACATGTTGAGGATATTTCAAACATAATCCCCACTGGAGACTTATCATAATGGGACAATTATATGAATTTGTTTCAATTTTGTCACAGAATTTGTAGTCATGCACTATTTTTTTTTTTAACAGAAGTACACAGAAGGACACACCAAATCTTGTGGATCTCTTCTGGAAGGGAATTCATGGCACCATAAACAGGTAGGTGAGGTTTCACAGTGTGCTGCATTTATTTTTCTGCACATTATAATATGTTAAAGATTATGAGGCTAATCAAAATCATCTCTTCTAAATGTATTTAAAAATGTTTGCACAACTCAAAAGATATCTTATGATGTCTCAATACTTTTCTGATGGCTACATATAAAGAAAACTACTTCAATATCATTACCATCATGTCCATCACTTTTATATACAGTAAACCCAATTTTTACATTTTGCCTCTGTACACCACCACAATGGATTTGAAATGAAGTAATTGAAGTGTAGACTTTCAGCTTTAGTTCAAGGGGTTTAACAAAAATATTGCATTAAACGTTGAAAAATTATAGCCATTTTTTCATAGTGCCTCCATTTTCACAGGCTCAAAAGTAATTGGAACTAACATAATTATAAATATAAGTATCATATTTAATACTTGGATGCAGTCAGTTACTCCCTGATCTCTATGGAGCCCATGGACATCATTAAATGCTGTGTTTCCTCTGTTGAGATGCTTCGCCAGGACTTTACTGCCGCCTTCAGTTGCTGCTTGTTTGTGGGTCTTTCTGCTTTTTTGCCTTCATTAAGTGAAAAGCGCGCACAATTGGGTTGATGTCAGGTGACTGACTCAGACATTTAAGAATTTTCCATTTCTTTTCCTTAAGAAGCTCTTTTTGCAGTATGTTTTGGGTCATTCTCCATCTGTACTATGAAGCGACATCCTATCAGTTTTGGAGTATTTGACTGAATCTGAGCAGAAATGATCGCACTATACACTTCATCCTCCTACTTCTATCAGCAGCCACATCATCAGTAAACACCAGTGACCCAGTTTCACTAGCAGCCATACATGCCAATGACATAACAGTTCCTTCACCATGTTTGACAGATGACGTGTTATGCGTTGGATCAT
>JAOUWY010000075.1:18033297-18045567 GCA_025728095.1 Prietella phreatophila
GTGTGTGTGTGTGTGTGTGTGTGTGTGTGTGTGTGTGTGTGTGTGTGTGTGTGTGTGTGTGTGTGTGTGTATACCTGCCTGCCAGCCAGTCCAGCGCTTCTCTGCTCCCCCAGGACACTGTTACTGTGTGCTTTGCGATGCCTATCTGTGGCTGAAAGATAAGGCCTTTAACCATGAGCAAGATGCTCTGCAGAGAGGGAAAGACCTGCTCTGCAGAGAAATATTGCTCATTAAAGCTGCACCACAAATACACATGTAGCAATAACATCCGTTTTATTATGCGGAAGGCGTAGGCGAGTAGAGTGAATATCTAATCCCGTCACAGAAAAGAACAGATCCCCAGTTATGGGCGTCTACAACATTTCTTGGCATGAGATGTTGACAGAACGAAGCACTGTAGACTTCATAAATCATCATAAAGAGTGATTACATCCCATGTTATGTCTTAATCTGCTGATCTGATGTCAAACCCAGTTTCTGTGGGGAAACTACTGTTCCTTAATTAGATGAATGGGTTCTCTATACTTTGCTGTGCACACCTGGAATACAGCTCTTTGTATGACATTTGTCATGATTTTGACTTCAGTCAAGCGATTAGGTCACGATCAATATTCGTGTCATTTGTTTGTCCGGTTTTCCAGTAATGGAAGTGTACTGCAACTATTTCTTAGATGATGACTATTTCTCACGGCCTGAGTAATGACATGGAACGGCTGTTGAATTAGCCTTCATTAGCTTGCTATCAGTGAATCTGTGTGGATGTTTGAGCATGGTCTCCATGGCTGTCTGTGTTTAGCTTAACTGAAGTCTTTTAAAAGCACATCTCTTCATATATTAAAGTACCTGGAAAGTCATGTCATTAGCCACAGGCACTCACTTGTTCTGTGTCCTTATGAGGGTGTTAAAGATGAGCTTAAACTTTTAGATTTAAGGTGTGTGTGTGCTTGCACGAGCCATTTGTAATTAAGTCTGTCACTGCAAGCTGTGTTGCCTTTGCCCCCCCTCTGGCATACAGACAGATTAGCAGCTGCTCCCTGATACCTGGTCACTCTCCAGTTTGTTCTCCAATTTATAACCGCCACTGCTCCCGACACTCTCGTTGGTGAGAGCAGGCGGTGTGTGTGAATTTTTCCATGATGAATAGCCTTAAGGATGGACGAGGTCACAGTGTCACATTCTGCACAACTCTGAAGATGTTAGAGCTGCTCATGCAGAAAACACTACTACGAAATTATCAAAAATTTAAAATGTAAAAAAAAATAATAATTATAGCACACTATTTGAAGTCATAAGTGCCATCTATAAAAGAGCCTAAGAACAAAGGTGCAGCACTACTCACCATGGTTTCATATTGGCTGGTGTCTAATTTTGTATAAGGACAAAAACTACAGAATATATATAGTTACCCAGTTGAAAATGAGATGTCTTAATCCTTTTGACCAGAAATCAGACAAATAGAAGTTAGAAATAAAATGATGGTGGATAAAATAATATGGAATCTGTGCAGAACATCTTTGTCTAGTAGTCTTACAATGAGGCTCTCACTGCAAGTCTGACAGATGTTCACAAAGCACAACATTTAGCATGTATGTTTATTGGACCTAAATATAAATTTTTCAAATCTGAAACATTGAGGTATTCGAGCTCCATAGCACTCACGGAGCTGGTGCCCATGTTTGAAGTAATTTTGGGTTAATGAAACTGTTAGCTAAGTAATGTGTAAGCATATAAGTGGAAAGGAAATTGTTCAACCATGAGTTCCTGTTTCACAGGGGTATAAATATGAGGTAACACTCTCAATTCACTTAGTCATTTATAACAACAGTAAGACCAAGGAATATAGCTGTGATGTGTGGCAATATATGTTGCTGAGCTTCACAAAATGGGAAGTGGCTATAAGAAAATAGCACAAGCATTGAAAATGCCCGTTTCCACCTTCAGGGCAATAATTAAGAAGTTCCAGTCAACTGGAAATGTTATGAATCAACCTGGAATTGGACGCGTGTGTATATTGTCTCAACGCACTGTGAAGAGGACGGTTCGAGTGGCCAAAAAATCTCCAAGGATCAAAGCTGGAGAATTGCAGAAGTTAGTTGTGGCATTGGGGCAGAAATTCTCCAAAACTACAATCCAAATTACCTACATCACCACAAGTTGTTTGGAAGAGTTTCAAGAAAAAAGCCTCTACTCTCATCCGAAAACAAACTCGAACATTTTCAGTTTGCCAGACACTACTGGAACTTCAAATAGATTGGGTTCTATGGTCAGATGAAACCAAAATAGAGCTTTTTGGCAGTAAACACCAGAGGTGGTTTTGGTGCACACAGAGAAGTAGCCATGTGAAAAGTACCTCATACCCACAATTAAATACCCACAATTTGGCTCTTTAATATTTTGGGGCTGTTTTTCTACCAGAGGACCTGAACATTTTGTTAGGATACATGGCATCATGGGCTCTATCAAATGTCAACAGATATTAAATTAAAACCTTACTTCCTCTGCCTGAAAACTTAAAATGGGACGTGGTTAGATCTTCCAGCAGGACAATGATCTAAAAAAATACATCAAAATCAACACAAATGGCTTACTGACCACAAAATCAAGGTCCTGCCACATCCATCCCAGGCTCCTGACATCCATCCCAGAGCAGCGTATTTTTGTGTTTAAAAAAAAAATAATAAAAGGTTAATAAAGGTAATTTTTCACAGCTGCCTTTGCTCATATTTACCATGGGTTCAAATATTAGTGGAGGACACTATATTTAATCTACAACAGCATTGTCTTTTTTGTTGTTGTTGTGTTACCATGCACAGATTTGTTATCTGTATTATGTACTTGTGATTGATTAGGAACTGTGTTTTCAGCTAGATCAGTCGCCATTTAGAGCCTCCTATTGGCTCCTTCAACATACATATTTCGCATGCTGTGTAAAGCTCCAGCTTTAGCTGCTGTACTACGTGGAGTGTAGGTGGAAAGGGGGAAAACACACAAAACATGATGGGTAATTGATGCTTCTTCTACAGGTGGATCTCCATATTTGGCAGCGAAGATCAATGAAGCAAAAGATCTGCTTGAGTCTGGCCATCGGAATTAACTGCCTGCGTTCTTCAAAGCACCATTCACTTAGCCTTTTTTCTGTTCACTTTCAACCTCTGCCTGTTGTTCCTCCTTCGCTTCCTGACCTCATACTGACCGATATCCTCTCACATGTTCTGACCCAGCCAACTCCGAGGCTCTGCATTGCTGTTTTCTCAGCCAAGAACCTCTGTGAATCAGGCATCAGATCTGGATCTCATGTGTTAAAGGACCCATGTTGTAGATTGGAAGCACTCATATATATTAACATCATTATTGAAACTGCATTGTAAATGTTTTTGATATGTCTACTAAAAACCAGCAGTCTGGTTTGCAGAACTGTACAGGTAGAAACGCAATTGCTTAAAGGTAAGCTAGATGGAGTAATGCTTGTCGAATATTATTTATAAGACTGAATAAACTGTTCTGGTTAATAATAGTGAGTGTAAGGGGCTGTTAATTTTATGTGCTCATCATCCTCATTTGTAAGTCGCTTTGGATAAAAGTGTCTGCAAAATGAATAAATGTAAATGTATGGAAGTGTTTACAGGTGCTGAGAAAAACGTTCACCCGAATGCACAAGCAATCATTTAAGTTTCCAAAGTTAGACCAGTGCTGAATGAATACGTCGTGGAAACAATCCAGTCAATTTCAGCATGTCAATTTGATCTTTACAACTGCCCTGTTTTTATAACGGAGAGATAGTCTCAGTCTATGAAAAGCACAGGCAGAAACAATTGTCATCCTTCTTCTGCCTTCCTCACAGTCTGGCAGTGATGTGTGGATTTTATCTGCTTTTCTCTCCTGGCCCAGCCCTGCTTAGATGCTGTAACTGACATCGATTACTTGCATGTATACAGTAAGTATATCAGAGGTGAGTGTTCTGCTGTTGTCTGACTAAAGCTGTGTTACACTCAGACTGCCCTGTCGGTCTCTGTTGCTCTGACCCCTCCTGTGACTGCAGCTATTTTCAGCCTGCGCACTTGCTGTGAACTCTGCATGAAGTTTCTGAACAAGCCTGCTCTCTGCATGTCCTTCTCTCCCTATGGTGCATTTCCATTAGGTATTGTAAAATAAAAGAGCCAAGCATTCTTCATGCCTTTACCTATCCGATGAAGTTTTCTAGCTCAGAAAGCTTTAGAGACAGATGGGTTAGAATGTTCACTTCAGAAAACTTATATTTATTTTATAATAGCTTGGACATTTCCCCTAGCATTAGCATGTAATGTATTTTTACATGGGTTCTTAGTTACTGGGTTTCTTGTATGGGTTTTTGTCCTCTGTGTTGTTTTTACTCAGTAGTTCAGTATAGTATAGTTTTTCATCTGGTTTGCTAAAAGCAAGGTCGTGTCTTCCTCAAGTACTAAGGGTCAGTTTGATTGTGGTTTTTGAGCACATGTGACACTCCTGACTCTCCACAACTGCTGGCCATGCTGTGTGCTCGCTATCCGAGCCTCACTATTCACCCATCATAGATGAGTGTGCATTCACCTGTAGAAAGGAAAAATGTAAGCTTCCATACGGTTTCATTTATTGAAACCATGCCATAATGTTTGTGCTTCCATTTTGAATAAATATAAGCATGTGCACAAAGCTAGCTAGGTTGTGTAGTGCAACCTCCACACATCTGCCAGGTTTTTAAATTCCATTTCACATCAAAACCTTGTGAGTCATGAGACGAGCAGAGCTTGTGAGCACAAACAGAGACTTTGTGACCTATATTTTCAGCTCTGTTTAGTATGGAGCCTTTGAGTCTTTATGAAATGAGACGTGATGGATGTATTAAACTCTTAAGAGAAACAGAATGGTGCTGAAGAGATGTTGAGCACCATACTAGAATGTCGTTGGAGAATATATCACATTCTCTCAAATAAAACGACGAATATCTTCTTTTAATGAACATCATAGTTCAGTAATTTATTTTTTGGGTGATTTTTGCAAATTTTTGCATTTGTTTTTGCTGTAACAGAAATGGTGTAAATGTGATACGTGTACATCATGGTTACTACAACACAATATCAAGAACGTTTTATGGTGAGCACTGAAAATCATTTTCATACTGATCAGCAGTGCCACACAAATAATTTCAGTGTAGTAAAGTCACTGTCATTGCGAAGGATGTAAATTGTACTTTAAGGTTGTTTTTTCCTCATTTCATAAACAAATCCATAGATAATTAACTAGCTACTGTCAGTAGCAGAGATTAGTACAGCTCATGCTGCTTGTATTCCCTACCCAGTTTATTTATAGATGACTTCAGGAAACCTCATTTACAAACTCGGCTCTTTCCATAGACGTCCTCAGACAGACCAAAAGCATGTCTTCAACATTTCATCTTTATGCTAAATAGGCTATGCAAGTGACTGAAGATTTAAAAAATAAATTCAAAAAAGTCTTATTTTTGTGCTTTCTGGAATAAGTGGTGCATCTTTCTAGAAAATTCCTAGCTGGTGTTTAATTGGTCTTTCATTCAGACAAAGGCTAAGTCTTGAACTTGTTACTACTACTACTTATAATAATACTACTACTGCTATACTATTTTGTTGAAATGTAATACAGTAATGCATGGTGTCAGAAACGGCTGAAACGCTGATGGAGAGTACCTACATACATCATATTAGTATCCTATTACTATGGAGACAGGAACACGAGCAACACAAATAACTGTAAGAAAATAACTTTCTGAGAAAATGTGAGGTACAACCTTAGAAGGCCTTTGGGGGAGAATGAGTGCAAAGTAAAAAGAAAGAAATTGCACACTGAGAGCCTTGTAAACATCCTGCTGTGCTAGCATTTTGATGGCCATCATCATCAGTCAACCACAGATATTCAGAGCATTAATGGCTTGCATGCATGGCAAACCAAATGAACAGGAAGGGGAAAAGGAAAATGAATGACCATGCTTAATGTTCATTTTCCAGTTTCAGGGTTATTTAGAAAGAAGCTAGTGTGTCACAGAGGAAAGAAATAAGAAGCTGAACAGTAAGTGCTATTCTTGCAGTCTGGTTTTGGTGTCCAGCAAACACTATTTTTGTTCACTGGCAGGAAGAATAGCTTATGCAAGCTGTATTTCTGTGCACCATGCTGTCAACAAAATGCATTCGTTTTTGCCGTCTTTTGCAGACTCAGGCAGTCTTTAATGACAAAGTATTTGTTTAATCCAAAGTAAATGTAGGCCTTTTCAAATGACTATTCGAGTTACAAAGTGATGTCTATAAACAATTTGAACCATATCTAACCATACAATGGATATAAAAAGCCTGTTATACACAGCCCTGTTAAAATGGCAGGTAAGATATATACGATAAATTATGGCAGAATTTTTTCCACCCTCAGTGAAAATATAACACACACAAAAAATAAAGTGAAAGGGAACCTGAAACAATTTAGGGAAACATAGGAAAAACAAATAACTTACAATAACCTTGTTGCACAAGTGTGCAAACCCCTAAACTCATACTTTGTTGAAGCATCTTTTGATTTTATTTTGGATAAGTGTCTGTCGATGTGGCACATCTTGACTTGGCAATGTATTCCCACTCATTCTTGGAAAAACATTCTAGATCCGTCAATTGTAAGGGCATCTCCTGTGCACAGCCTACTTCAGGTCACCCCACAGATTTTTAGTTCGATTCAGGTCTGGGCTCTGGCTAGATCATTCAAAAACATTGATCTTTTGTTTAAGCCAATCCTTGGATGGTTTGGATGTATGTGTTTGGTCATTGCCATACTGAAAGGGGAAATTCCTTTTCGTCTTCATTTTACTAGCAGATACCTGAAGGTTTTGCACAAAATCTGGTATTTGAAGATATTCTTGATGAAAGCCCCAGTTCTGGCTGAAGAAAAGCAGTCATAAAGCATGATGCTGCCACCACCATGCTTCACCCTGAGTATGGTGTTCTTTTGGTGATGTGCTTTTTTAAAATTATTATTATTATTGTTTATTTATTTATTTCGCTAGCTAGGTGGTGGATTCTCTTTTGTGACTGGTTCCTTTCATTGTTTCTTCCTTGTCTGTCTCAGATAGTTTGATCTCTGGCTTGCTCATTAGGCATCTAAATCTATATGTACACCCGGATCGCTGTAAAGCTGCTTTCTGATATCTATTATTAAAACTGCTACTGATGATGATAATAATAATAATAATAATAATAACCTGAATTAATTTTAATAATTGATAAAAAATGAACCTGAATTGATTCTGAAACTTATGATACACACTATTTCCTTTAATAATCAGTTATTTCCAAGTCTTATTTTAAGGGTATTTTCCTAGACATCATTTAGACCTGTTTTCATTTTGAGAACCATGTTCTGAAAAAGTTGGAGGAAATATAAAAGTGTTCTTATGACAGCAAGCTATCTTCATTAAGACAACGGAGTATTTTATTCAGTGATTAGGGTGCTCTGCCTCACATCTTCAAGTCTACTGACTTGTACTGCATGAAATGTTAGTTAAAAAAAATAAACACCGAAAATGTAACACAAATTTCATCTTGGCTTGTGTAATAGTGTTTGAGTTTGAATAAAAAGGGTTTTAATAGAGTTTCTGAGAGTCATAATTAACATGAGTTGATAACGATGGTGACACAAGGAGAATGCACATTACATACACTGTGCACACAACAACAATAGACCCTAAACAGTCAAATATTCTCCTTCACTCTGGGGTGGAAATGTTCATGGGTCAGTAATAACTGCAGCATGGCTACTATTCTGTAGTATTCACCACAGTTGAAGTTCCCAAAAAGAACTGCAGCACAGAATGTACAATGACAAGCTGGATGAAAACTTATTTCTGTGAACACTTTCCGTAACGTTGAGGTGAGCTGTAATGATTTTGGCAAACTGGTGCACAACTCTGAAATAAATGCTCAGTACAGTGAATAGTCTCAAATACCGGATCTGCTGGGTACACACTTGTGTGTCACAGTACATATCCATAGTCCACATTCTTCATTTATAATTGAGCAGTGCTGTATTCTGAGATTTCTCTCCTCGTTGGTGACAGAAAATTAAGCAACAGGATCAGACGTCCGAGTAGAGCTTCTTCAAGTAAGCACATCTATCCCTATTCTGTATGTTTTCGTTTTGCCGTCATCAGTGTCTATAAACCAGAACAGCAGGGGTGACGGCTACAGCAGTGAGGGAGAACCCTGTGCTAAGTTTCTCTCAGGCTTTGGCCAGTCTTATTCTGTCTGTCACTGAGACACAGCACTCGCAGGTCCCATAACCTCAGTGTCAGCAACTGTCTCTCTGTTCGTTATGTTGAGCTGAGGGCCTCAAAACCACAGAACTTCCAGCGTTTTTCCAACGTGGCGCCCACGCCACTAAACTCCTGCTTGAACATGTTCGGCAGCCGCACCATCAGCCGCTCTAGATCACTGGCAGAGATCTGAGAAGAGATATTTACCCATATAAGTAAATACATTTATTTATACCTATTGTGAAATCTGATGGGGTTTTTTTTTTTATGCAAGTTTAGTGCATCTTTCACTGTCATAAGCTTGTCTACAGTGCAATGTGCATTTTGACCTTGGCCCTTCAGTCAGCAGCCAAAGCCTACTCAATTAGGCCACTTGGGCTCAAAGAGAGTTCAGTACAGGGTGCTACATTGAACACAGAATAATCTACATGACAGGAAAATAAACCATGTGCATGGTTTTATTGCACATTTCTACTCATAGAATGTGATTTATCAAGTTTTTTTTGTGCATGAGGATGTGCATATTTATCACTTATTGTCAATCATGTCAGCATAATGACAGAGTAATTATGATTCCAGTGCTCATAAGCTGCAGACAGGCATCATAGATAATGGAAAGTAAAATCATATAAAAGGCACATTTAAAGATTGCTAGAGGGTGATTTCATTTGCCCAGTACAGTTATAGTCCGTATTCTAGGGTTTTTAGCCTTGGGCTTATTTCACTGAGAAATTGGAGACCAGTCTGGCACTTTCTAACAAACTCTTGAGTCGAATAATGTCGCATTACATGCCTTCATATCACTCATGCTACAGTGTATGACATTTCTGAACTAGAATGTGGATGTATTTTTAAAAGAGACTTCAAAGCACTTGAATCATTGTGTCTGCTGAATGCTGTAAAAGTACACGTAAATTTCTAAAGACTGCAGTCGAAAAGACATTTTTCATGCCATAACAGCTTTTCTAAATGTAATTGGGGTGATAGTTTGTCCATGTAATCATACTATCTAAAATATTATTTCTTATTTATTTCATAGACAAACCACTCCAAGCCAAATAAATATACCATTTTTGTTTTACTATACTTCATGACACAGTATCTACTTTATTCCCTTCATTTTTAAAGGGAAATTACCGCATATAGCCATTTGGGGGCGTTTCTTTAGGAAAATGAGTATGGTAATGCAAGAGCAGAGCAAAATAATATGTCGGGTTTATCAGTGTCCACTGTTTTCAGCACATGTGATAAATGCCAGTTTTCTTGACAGTTCTTATGCACAAATATAGAACTTTGTTCTATGCATGCTTTGATAAATGCATGGAATGATCTGCAATAGCAAAAATATAATACAGTATACAGGGTTTTTTTTTTCAAATATAGAACAGAACTCATCATCTTGGAAATTGCAGGTGAATAAACAACTATTATTCTGACTTCAAAGCTGATATAAAATAAACGTAAAACAGAGGTTGTTGCTTTGATCTAATATTTGCTAGTATTAGCGTAGAGCTGTGTTCATGTTAAACATTAGCATAGCTCTTCCTAATATTTAATAGAAATAATGCATAGTGTTGATGCATTGAAATATGAAATAAATACTTCAATATGGACACAGAACATGGACACATAACATGTGGTATAGCCAATTGCCTCAATGCTGCGTTTGCGTATAGAAATACGAACTGTTTTCCCACTCAGAAGGTAGGTATGCTTATTTCGAAATAACAATCATATGGATGATTTTTACATTGATTATACATCACTCTAGAGCAGAACATCTGCCAAATACTTAAATGTTATAAATTGTAATTTAGAGTTGCCAAGAAAATAAATTCTTTACTACAAAAGAAAGAAAGAAAGAAAGAAAGGTATTTACCTTTGCATCAAGCCTTTGAATGTAAGACCAAAGATACTCAATGTTGGCTCCAAATGGGTGGACATGGAGGAAGGTTGATATGACTCCTGCACAAAGAGAGAGCACAGAAGGCTCAGTATTGTTATGGCCATATTTGCAAGTAATTGACAGGCTGGTGATGAAGGCAGCCTGCACAATCATAAAACTCCTTGTCAGAGCAGAAGCAGCAGTCACTCCACCTCCCCAACTTTAGTTGATTACCTTGGAGAGGTCCTCCAAAGGTAACGCAGTGAAGCAGAGGCAGAGAATATAGTGCCTTGCCTGGAGGGTCCCAAGCCAATATTTATTTCCTTGATTTATATGGCGTAACACTGCCAATTACAGAGGAACCTAATTCAATTCCCTTCACAAGCCCTACTTTCACTCATGAGTGTGTAGGACAGGGATGGGCTCGATCATGATGTCTGCTCAGATTTGAAAATGAGAAGCAGAGTAGTTGTGTAGGACTAACTTTTTCACCTTCATGCTGAGTTGCAGTCTGCTGCTCCAGTATCGCTAAAAATGTGTTTCTTTATGAAGAGAAGCAAATCTAATAGCAATCCTCTTACATAAAGGGACGTATATTAGCAGTGCTGCCTATGGGAACATATGAAGGCTTCCACTCCAGAGTTAACACTCCGGTGTTACTGACTGATGGTTTAAGCCTGTAAATCTAAGCAATTTCGTGTCTCACTGCTGATCTTTTATGTCCTTCCGCTGGAATAATCTGAGCTTCTCTGCCCTTCTGGCTCAAGGCCCCTCAGTCATTTTTTCAACCCTAGCTTCCATCTGTATAGTGTGTTTCTTAACTGTTAGCAGGACAAATATGGTATGTGTGTGTGTGTGTGTGTGTGTGTAATTAAGGTTCAGTGTGTGGGTCAGAGACCATGAAGCGCGAATCAGACAAAGGAACAGCTCCCTGGAGTACCTTTGACCTCAGTGCTCCTCAGGATCTACATCCAGAAGCACAGAAGATGGACTAGAAGCTGTGACTACATCTCCTAGCAACTAAGTATAATAGCATTTCTCTGTCTCCATCTCTCTTGCGCTACCTACTGCATGCTTTTACAGTAGATGTTGGAGTGAGACTGTTCTAGGCCAATCCATTCAGCATTTTCCCCAATCCAACCACTGTTGATCAAGCCTACATAGACCAGAGATCGCTTACCAAGTAACACAGCTTCCTTCTCAGATCTTAGAGGACCTCGTGTCACCCCCTCATTGCTTTTGTCTCGATGGTGATAGAGTGCTGCAGTGCCATTTACTCCCTGTCCACACACACACATGCCATGCACACATAAAAATAAGATGTAAAGTGAGTAAGAAAAACACAGTGAAGATGGGGCAGAAGCCATATACATGCTGCCCAATCTGTAGTAAACAAGCAATCGGCTCCTCTTGCAGAGAAATCAATGTTTATTGACATTTACCCCCTATCCTCATTGCAGAGGCTGCTAAAGATAGCAGGCCATGAGTCAAATAAATGATGAAGTGATTCACACATCAGGGCATCACACACAATTTGCTTTTTAGATGCTCTTTGAGGTGACCTTGCAAATAAAGACAACATTATATGCACACCTCATTTTAAATCTAAACAACAAATTTCCAGTCAGTAACTGTAAAAACAACAATGCTGTCTATATGTATATATTTAAACATTAAAGTGGTATGTTGTTTTGTGAAGGTAATGCCTTTCAAAAAAATAATTTTTTCTTACATATATCCTGTTGCTATAGGTTGATATACATTGTGTCCCAAAAGTCTCCATCCATAGGGGAAATGAACACTTTAGCAAAATGTAAGATTAAATGTAATGATTGCCATTTCTTTGTAAACACAAATGGAGTCATGGATCCCAACTTTGGCTCCCATTTTGGCAACAGTGTCATGTGTGATGTGCTTGTCAAGGTTCCTGTTAAAGTCCATCGCAACCTTGAGACAGCTTCCCGATCAAGCCATGACAACGATTTCAGTGTGTTCTTCTTTTGCCAAAGGCATTCTTAAAGGCTATTTGAAAAAAAGTGTGTGTGTATATGTATGTGTGTGTGTGTGTGTGTGTGTGTGTGTGTGTGTATATGTATGTGTGTGT
>JAOUWY010000075.1:18065106-18076630 GCA_025728095.1 Prietella phreatophila
AGCATAATATATGCCTGAGTGTTATAACAAATGAACAGTTAGTGATCTTATCTGTACGTAAAATACTATTATCGACAGAAGGAAGGATAAAAGGACATGAATCCAAGACTAATGATGAGGCTTAAACAAAAGCCTTGCAATAGAATTAGCAGAGTATTACAGTAAATCAACGTGCATAAAGGCAAGGCTCTGACAGAAGGGAAAATGAGAGATTTATTTACCACTGGCCATGGCAGCTCTGCTGTATCTCTGGTTCTGTCTGCCACTGCTGTCCCCAAATCTCCTGCTCCTCCAGGCCAGCTGCCCAGGGCAGAGAGTAAAACTCAAGGGCTCATCACAGCATATGTGCAAACCTACAACAGACAAATACAATCATATGATGTGAACATACACTACAGAAGAGTTCACAAAAAAAAAAAAAAAAAAAAAAGAACACATTGGATTTGGTTATTTGCATGACACCAATTAATGTTCAAAATGGACATAAAATGAAGTTGATTAAAGCATGTATACATGTACACAGAATGTATACATTCATTAGAATTGTCACACTGAAATTTAAAAAGTAATAGCGTTCATTCTGCAATTTCAACCGGGGGGTGGGTGGGTGAGGGGCTGTAGCCAGACTGTCATATATATGTTTCTAAAAAATGTAAAATAAATCTGTATATTTGACTGTTATACCGTTCAGTGAATTATTCAGTCCACATTCGCTGTATTATAAGGAAACAGTGTAGCTCCTGCTTTTTTCATGTTAAAAATAAAGGACAAGGCTATTATGTGACGTCTCTAACATAGCACAAATGGTAACTAACTGAGCCTCTAGCATGGGTCAACTCGATTCATTATCCCTCATCAAGATACAAGGAAAACATGCATCAAGTCTCTTCTCTGTACAGGAACCCTGTGAGAGGTTGTGAAATGAACTTCACTTCATCTGTCTGTCTAAACAGCTGTCTCCAAACAAAGACAGTTGACCAACCTCTTCACCAACTATTTAAATGAGTACTGAATAAAAAGGTAATAATAATAATAATAATAATAATAATAATACCATTCTGTGACTTATGTGTTTTTGTTGCTGTGACTACACACACTACCCCCCCCCACTTTTTTTTTAATCAAATCACTTGTGTAGGATGTTTGGATAATGCTATAACTGATAATGTAAATGTAGTTTATCAGACATCAGACATCACCTCAGCCCTGGGTGATTGTAGTGACAGGTTAAAAAGATCAGGGGTTTAGGTAGATGGTGATCATAAGATTACTATTTGTCTAGTTTGTGGGTAATTTAATCAAGATTCATTTGTTTAAAAGAATAAAATACTATTATCAGTCTAGGTTTTGTGGCATGGCAAGCAGAATTTACTATGATTCAGTCTATTAGAATGCACAATAAATACTCCTCAAGGACATGTTGATCTCCAAAGCCAGTCCTCCCTATAAGTGTACCATCCATAAATGACTTCCATCTGGCCCTTGGCCATCAATTTGACACACGTCATCCTGCAATCCATCAGATGTCCAGTGTGTGTTTGTGTTTGTGTGTGTGTGTGTGTGTGTGTGTAGCTGGCCAGACCACTTCCAACCGCCCTTTGTTGTCTTTTGTTAGCAGCTGCAGATTGTTCTCTTCTTCCACCTTTCTCCAACATGCTAAGCTCCATCTGCATACATTATATCATCTAGAAAATCAATGTCCCCATGAAACAGAATTATGCTGATTAATATGGTAAGGGTGGTGGATCCTGGTCACAGAGAAAGCACTATGCTCTTTCAGAACAGAGCTGAGAAAGCAGGGCTGTCATCAGTATGCAAAAGCTGTTCCTCTCTGCCACTTTCAAGCTCACTGCAGTAATGATCATTATTCAAATCTGACACACAGAAATCAACTTAGGAGCGAAACACAATTTTCCTTTAATCAAGGCAATCATATCACTACTTTTATATTAAAGGTCCAGACTTAATGAGGAAATGTTTATGCTGCCAAATCTATTTCTGCAGAAGCTAGATGGAGGTTTAACAAATATTCAAACTTGCATTATAACAGTTTTGCAAATGAAGGCTTTTATAAATCAATTTACAGTAATGCAAAGACATATGCTAATAATCTTCTCAATGTAGTAATTAACAAATTAATTAGCATAAGTAAGTAACATAGCATTCTCTGCTTCTTATCGTACCCCAAGAGCCCAAGACATCATCTTGCCACAGGTCAACACCTCGCTCCTTTACTCCTGCTGCCCTGCCATACATCTCTCACTTCACACATGCCATGGACAATAACCCCCTCCAACCAACCTCCAAACCAATCTCTACTCACTTTCACACACACCATGAAATATTTATTCCACAAGCTGTTTTGCCTTCATTATTCATAAACTCACTTGACACTTTGAATGATTTAAGTGGTATCATGCTCACCCCCATAAGGAAGAAGTGAAGGAAGAGATAGGGACAAGAAACATAAATATGGCGCACAAATGTAAGTGTCCAGCTTGATCCCAAATGCTTTTCGGGCTGTTCATTATAGATGAGAAGAAAAAAAATGTATAAATCAAAGTGATCTATGTCAATAGAGTTTAATCGCTTTTGGCTTCTATTCCAGAAAGCCTTCCTTCTCAGAGGAAAAAGTTCAGCATACTGTCAACCCTGGTGCTTGCTAAAATATGTGCCTAGACACTTTTGATCCTTTCTTTTTTTTGAGAAATGATTTAATCTATACAGACATAGCCACTGATGACTTGTCCTCAAACTCATACGTTCAATTTCAACCAATTATGCTGTGCTGATATAAGTAATTGCTACTCTAATTACCTTGAAAAATGATCGGGTTATAAAGGCTGGATCAGCGTCTCCCAAAGCAACATGGATTTCACATACCCACAATGCTTTATACACCTTTGTATTATTTACTACTACAATCTTGTTTTTACTCAACTGTCATTAATAATAGAATACCAGAATATATTTTGCTTGGGAGATTCAGGGCTTTGACTGGAACTGGCTGGAACACTACTTGGCGTGTGTTTGAGTAAAAAAACAGAAGCAAGTGTCATTACCTCCTTTAAAAAACACTAAGCACATGGCGCATGTCATGTTATTTGATAATATTGGGCTAGGCAGAACTTGTACAGTAAAAAGCAGAATGATGCAAGCCATTGTACCACCCCAAAGTTGACTACTTTTTCTATAACAGCACTCCCTGAAGTGTTTATTCCTCTCATACCACAGTGATTTCAAAAGACTAATGACACATTTAACAATGTATCTGTTTACATTTATATTTAATGTTGTGGAACAGCTGCAAAACAAGCAACGTCCTGTTATTACTTACTTCATAACAGCTATAAAGGGTCATACCCTCACCAGCCTATCTTTTTCTCTTTCTTGATGTTAATGAGAGAAAGAAAAGCAGTTTGTCATATTACTAAGAATCCTTGAAGCCCTTTGTCCTGAATACTTTCTTCTGCTAGAAACAGTGACGGAGCCAGATGGGTATCCAGTGCCACCCCTGACACCCCTCTGGCTCCGTCACTGTTTCCAGCGTAAGAAAGTCAGAGCCAGAGGGGATATATCTGATTGGCATCCCCGGGTGCCACGCCAACATTTTATATGCTGGCAATTGCTGATGCTGATTGACACAGATACAGAAAAAAATTACGTTTTTAGGTTTAGCATCAGATTTGTTTGCTGAATAACGTTTATGAGCTGCTGTGTGAGTTAATCAGGCTCCAATATGCTACCTGTAATGTTAGGACGGCACATATAAATGGGGCGATACAAGAGTGGCTCCTTTACTTCCTTTTATTAAACAACATCCAACAGCCTTTAACAACATCTGTGCTCCCACAGTTTCATCTCTGTATCTCTGCCGATTCACTACCACACTTGTCCTTATTACATACACACATCACTAACAGTATATACGGTACTCTCTGTATTACCGAATATAACTATACATATCCCCGTGCTACCATTACACTATCAGTTGGTTTGCAATTTAGCATAACAATCCTTACACGTACATCTGTGCTAGCAATACACACATAGACCGTGTAGTGTGTAAGTTACAGTATACAGATGTTTGGCTAATGCAGGGAAGTACAGTAGGCTACAGCTGGCAGTGTTCAGAGTTAACATTTAGCAGTTTGAAATCGATTAGCTAGCTCAATTACTTCAGTTCAGAGGCTAGCAATGATCAAACTGCTAACTTAGACTGGTAGGTGATTTTAATGCACAGTAAAGAAAATGAAGATTTGTAATTAAGATAAAAATGTTGGTAATTGGATGATTAGATATAACCATAGACTGTCATATTTTGTGGCACAAGGTTCAGTTAAACATGAAAAGAAATGGGGAGATATCAGTTCTTTTTAAAGAAGCACAAACAGGCAGATCAGGTGCAAACAGCCCTTTCTGCTTCATGTCTGCTATATCTAATTGCAGTGTGTGTGGTGTTTTTTTTTTTTTTTTTTGTAAATAAACTCAGCAGTTCATGTAACAGACACATGCTACTGTATCTTATCTCCTTGGTGCTTAAGCTTTATTTTCTGAAAATATTTTGAGACAGAAACAGAGTGACCCAATTTTTTCCACTATGTGAGTACTGTGTGTGTGTGTGTGTGTGTGTGTGTGTGTGTGTGTGTGTGTGTGTGTGTGTGTGTGCGTGTTATTACTATCAATACCAGACATTTTTGGTCCCCATGAAGAAAACAGCTCATAAATCATACTAAATCATACATATTACATTTTTAAAATGTAAAAATGTATTTTTGTGATGTTTAGGTGATGGATAGGTTTAGGGGATAGATAATACAGTTTGTACAGTATAAAACTCATTATGGAAATTTCCCATAAAACATGGAACCCAACATTCTCATTGCTGGATCGGGGCGCTGTCACAAGATAGCGATGGACTTTAACAGGAAACATGGCAAGCACATCACACATGACACTGTTGCCAAACTTATTAACAAATTCAAGACTGGAAGTGTTGTGGTACAACCAAAAATTGGATGTCCACAAACATCCACTGACGAACGCACAACTGATGTGGTGCTAGCAAACATAGTCTGAAGATGTATGAAGCATGTGTGAAGACTTTTGGGACACCCTATAAATGTCTTCTCACAAAACAACTTCACTAGATCAACAATTATACATGTTTTTAATCCACTTATGTGCAGCATTCACCATACAAGTCCCTGCTTAAGTTGTTACTATAGAAACAGTAATGTTTCTATATAAATGCACAAGCACATTAATATCACCTGTGATTTGCCTGGAAGGCAGCACTGTTGTCAGAGATGCTGTTGTAAAAATTTCATCAATAACTTGTGTCCAATCTGAACAGAGAATTCAATGAAAAAAAGAACATATTTATAATACATTACAGCAGCTCAAATTTCAAATATTAATTTTACATCTCAATATAACTGTAGGCATGGTGAATTATATTCTGTGGCTGTGGATGACTCTTTTAAATGGCAGCTTTTATTGGCAAACTATATATGGAATCATATGTGATCATATAGTTCGCATACTGAACACTGATACAAGTGCTTGAAATGATCAGTCTTATAATCTCTGGTTTGGCCAGAATGTTTGCTTTTCCCTGCTGTTTCACCATTGTCTCTTATTTCAGGGCAGCTTGGACTCTTTGGGTTGAACAGAGCTTTGAAAAGACCAGCAGGCTAAGAGGAGCATCCCTTTCACTGGAAAAGGGGTCATGACCACAATATCACTCACTGCTGAGAGCAAATTGCACCTAATAATGCCGTTAGAAAGGCACCATTAAACTCATGTCTCCTCGTGAAGAGAAACCTCCTACGGTAGAGAATGAGAAGCGCTATGCCAAGTCCAGTTGTCATAAGTCATTAGAAATGCACCAGAACTAGCCTTAATGAAAGACTCTGAGAAGGTCTTGTTCCTGTAATTTGGGTGTTTTTGAAAGTAATTGTTAATATGTGCCCAAAGAATGACATTCAAGCCTTTTTTTACTTCCATTTTTATAGCCATGATTTAAGATCCACGGCTCAAATAAGCTTGGCTTACAGATTCTCGCTGATAATAAAAATCAGCATCCATGTTCATCCTCTTTGGGAATTCAATGTCGCATATCTGGTGAAATAGAACAAAGAGAGGCAACTCTCCTGCCACTTTCTGTGAATGAAGACATAAGAGTAGGATAAGTGCTGAGAGATGCGAATTGTGCTCAATATTCACTAAGGTCTTACAAAACCAGCCAGCTGTGGACAATGCCTGCATCAATAAGCAGAACATGAAGAACAAGCACCATGGGCCACATCCACTGTCGCAAAGCACTATATTACAAAGCTGATGTAATAGTATTAGATAATAACACAAATATCTCTAAAGCATTTATTAGAGTGAAGAGTGAGACACACTTAACTCTTCCAGTTCCTGTTTGTAAAGCCTCCTTCAACGAAAATGTCTTTGATGTGAAATGCACACCACCTAATCCTATTAGTGAGTTTAATAATCTGTGCAATCCCTTTGTATTACAATAATATTATTCCTGTTGGAGTACATACAGTGTTATTATGTGAAGCTTTAATCTGGATGTCTTTTCGGATACATTTAGTGCTGGTTTTGACTGTGTGATCAATCAACAAAACAGGGCCGGCAGTGCTCTTTAAGACACATGAGATCCTCCTCCATGAGAATAAACCACCAACTTAATACAATGAATAGTTGTTAATTGTTCATTTCATCTTAGTTTTTCCCACTTAGTTTATCAATATGGTTAACTGATAATAAAAATAGCTTTTTGTACACAATTTAATTGAATTAATTAAAATGAAACCTGATTTTTTTTTTGACCTATTTTGTAAACACATTACCGTTGCACGCAGACATTTGTTGCAGTTCTATACAATGATGAACAAAGACGTATTACCAGTATTAACATTATTCGGAGTGACAACACTGCCTGTACAGAGCTCAAGGGCAGGTTGTTCCACTGACTGCTTTCTCCACATCAGCATGTCTGAAATATGCTTCTTCTGAATTGAGTAAGGTAAATATTATACGCCGTATGAAGATATTTATTCTTCCATGCACATGGCATTTTACTATCTTTGTCGCATGTAAACGAGCACTTAGTCCTGCTACAGAGATCAATAATCAAGCCTAGTCATTCTGAAAATGTGTGTGTGTGTGTGTGTGTGTGTGTGTGTCAGTGAATCATGACTGGCAGATGCTATAGCAACAGAGAGCAGGAGTCTAGTACTGCCAGTTATTGCTGAGCCTTCCTTTCTGGCTATAGGGTTATACTGTCCTGTGCTCTTACAGCATTGGCATGCATCATGTGCCCTGTCCATGCCTTTCATCTGCCCTGTCTATGTGTATACACTTTTCAATCTGAACTGCCCCCGTAGAGCCATGAACATGAAAGAGGAAATACAGAGTGGGCGTACATTTCTTTCACTTCTCTCTCTTTGTTCATTGTGTTGATGCGCAGTTAATCACAGCTGATTTTCAGTTCTTGTTTGTTGATGTGTACACTGTCTTGCCACTTCTCCCAGTGCTAATTTCTCCAATTGGGCTGTTAAACATTTGTGATACTGGACTATGGGCATGCATGGCTTTGTCATAAAGTTTCCACATGAGGAATAGGTTGATTATCCTGACTATTACAGGATACAAAGCTAATTAGTATATAGATCCTGGCATGAACAATAAGATTGCCCATTGACTGCCAGGCTGCTGCAGCTGGAACTAAATTTCCCTCAGCTGTCAATAAAAAAAAAAAAAAAACAGTTGTAAGCGATTTTTTTCTGTAGAAGCCCAACACAAACAGCATGCAACAGAAGGCATCTCTTCACATTTTCTCCCCTCTCCCCCCAAGGCTTCATCCATCAGTCTCCACTCGCCTCACTCCTCCCGCAGGCACTCTGTCTGTCTCATAGCCTCCATAACTCACTTACCCTCTGGCTCTCTCCATGGAATGGACACGCAGAGATCTCATAACCAGAGTCTCATATAACATATATCTTTAGTGATATAAATACAATAAACTCAGTGAAGCATTTTACCTGTGAGGCCTAAGGAGTGCAACCATTATTATGCACATATTTCTTCAAAATAAAAAAAACAACAACAAAAAACATTGTCATACTAGCTCCTTTTATTGGTTTCTCTTTAGAATTATAATTGAAAATGGATACTGTATAATAATAATAATAATAATAATAATACATAAAATTATTTTAGATCATATTGCTTTTCTCTTGACTTTATTTACATATGTGACCTTGAAATACTCTGAAAATAATCTGATCACATTACTTATTGAATACTTGGATTATGTTACTGACTAAATTTTTCATGAAGTAATTTGTAACTGTAACGGAATACATTTTTAAAGTAACTTTCCCAAACCTACATATACTGACACTGATCGCTCATAAAGTATAAATGAATACTGCAATCTGAAAATGTGCAGGATGAACACTTTATCTCAGTAAACACATTTATTCATTTACCAGACACATTTATCCAAAGTGACTTACAACTGAGGAAATACAAGCAAAGTGATATATGAAGTGGAGAACAATGCAAGTAGTGCTACAAAACAAGATCTTTTATTGAGTTCTAGAAAAGCAAAGTGTGCAGAGCAGAGGTGTAAGAGCCAGAGTAATGTATTTTTTTGTTTTTTTTGTACATTTAAAAAAAAATAACGTGGGGGTTAGTATTTTAGGTATTAGCTACATGCTCACAGAAGAGGTGGGTTTTTAGCTGTTTTTTGAAAATAGTGACAGATTCTGCGGTCCAGATTGAGGTTAGAAATTCATTCCACCACTAAGGGATGGTTAGTTTGAATGTTCTGGAAAGGGACCTTGAGCCACGCTGAGTAGGTATTACTAACTATAAAATACCTAAACATAAACACTATAGCATACAGATTTATGAAACTAGAACTAAAAACATTATATATATAGCATTATATATATATTTAATGACCAGTTTCATACAGTGCTATTCAGAACATTGATACCTTTCTTGGTGATTTACCAACTGAAACTGAAATGTTTATATTCCTGACAATTTTGTTATACCTCCAGAAATATATGACTAATGTAAAAGTGCACTTAAACAAATAATCTACTAAAAGTCAAAGCACTTCAGCTGTAACCAAACCTCATGCTTAGATACATGAAAACTGTACATAATTACAGTAAGTAAACGTTGTAAGGAAACTTGCTTTCTTCCCACCTTCTTGTGCTTGCTTTTACCTCAGTCATAATCTAGTTTATGATTGCTGTCCATATTTTCCAGTTGCCTAGCAACAGTGTTGATCAGCTTGATCAGTGAGAGAATATTGTCTTCCCATTTCAAAAGCATAAATTAACAAGTTCCATTAGAACGTACAATATTAGCTCCACTTTCAGCAAGGAGTCCTTGTAACATGTACCATCTCCAAAATTAACAGGAAGTAAACAACATCAAGTAGCTGTTTTTACATTGTAATTGAATACCTCCCTGTTTCTCAGGCCCAGGCACCACTTACCATCAGAGTAATCTCTGTGGAGGATGGGGATGCATGCTACTCAGCAAGTTGCTTACAATTACATATTTCTTTCATAGAGGTGTACAAAGTATGTGAACATGTGTGTCAGAGCATTAAGTATAAACATCTGAAATTCAATATTGAAAATCCATGCACTAATTTGGTAAATTATCTTGCTACATGTTTATTATGGCATATATATGCTTTCCAGTGTGCATGTAAAAGAAGAGGTCTTTCATTACAGAGCATGAAGTCTTGCTAGTGCAATTAAATTACATTTTAAGTGGTGAGGTAGTGAAGCACCTTTCTCTACATTGCATTGCATCTTAAATAATCTGAGGAAATTAAGAGGGGAAAATTTGGGTCATTTATTATACTTCACACATTATCATTGCTACTCTTTAAGCAGTTCCTGAAGCGGAAACCATTCAGTTAAACCAGCAATTTAGGCAAGGATTAAACGCGCTCCTCTGTTTCTCTTTCAATTTTTCAATATACCTGAGTTAGAGGAAGATTCACAACAAACTATTAAACAGTCAAGTCAAACTCAGCTCCAACCATCACAAATTATCAACGCCCTCAGCATGTGGTTGCCTTCATCACAGCCTCTGCACAACAACCAAATTTTATTCCTCAGTGGCCACAAAGACTCATTGATGCTGTTGTATTGCATCTCAGTGATTTACAAGGCGAACACATCAAAAGTGTACAAACGTACAGCTGTGTATGTGTGTTCTACAGCCTCTTGTGTTATGTGAGGAGGCGATCTCCCTGAGACACACACTAAAATTGACCAGATGGCAAGAATGAGCTGGAGCATTCCTCTAGCCGTGACTGCTCTGCATTTTAAACAGTTTCCCTCTCTACATCTCCTATCTCTCTCCCGCTGTCTCAACTGTCACACAAACATACACACACACACACACACACACAAATCAGTCTGAAGGCATGCCCAATTAGTATCGCGCTGCATTTCACACAGGCCTGTAAACCTGAGTTATGAATATTTTGAGGTTGGGGGGCCACATTGACTACGTTTACATGGACAGCAGTAATGTAATTATTGACCTTATTCTGAATAATACAAAGTTAAGGTGTTTACATGAGTCACTTTTAGAAAGATCATTTCATGTTCCCGTGTTACATGTTATAGAACATAGATCCATTAACGTCACGTCATTACGTCCCCACGCTACACCATCTGCCATTCCCTCCAGAATTTCTTGTATCAACATACAGTTCGTCTGCATTATGGTACCATATACAGTTTTGGGTGTTTAATTAAAAATTTTACAAAAGCTTCATGTGCAGTTAATTATTTGTCATGCTGTACGTGGTGTACGCGCCTGAAGCCGTGGGCTGCGTCCGATAACATATACTTACCTACTATATAGTAGCTAAGATATATGTATTTCACCTACTATATAGCAGGTAAGTACGCAGTTTCGGACGCAGCCGAGCTCTCTTGTTTGCAGTCAAATGGTTGAGCAGTGCGGTGTGTACGTATCCTGTCGCAAAATGTGGTGAAAACTCCCACATGACGTTAATAGTGTGAATAACGTGTGTACTTGTCTGTAATGCACGTCGGTAATGCGACTAAAACAGGAATACTCCACGTCTTAATTCGATTTGTGTTTACTTCGAGTATGACTTTAGTCGGGTTAAGGTCATCAATAATGATTATAATCGCTGTTTGCATGGTAGTTTCTTAATCAGAGTATCATCTTAATCGGGTTAATACTGAATTATTGCTGTCCATGTAAACGTACTGATTGACCTAGAAGAGGAAATGAGCAGGAGACAAAATAACTAAACCCATTGTGTCACTCTAATCAGCTTCAATGCATACATGAAGCTATGATTCAGTATTTAGATATAGATATCTAAATACTGAATTAGATATCTATATCTAGCAAAGAGGAGTGGGACAAAATCCCTCCTGAGATGTGTGCAAACCTGGTGGCCAACTACAAGAAACGTCTGACCTCT
>JAOUWY010000075.1:18125610-18137864 GCA_025728095.1 Prietella phreatophila
TAAAAATGCAAGCCCTTTATATTTAGGGCCATATTCTGGTTCTAGACGTTTGGAGACCCTAGGCAACCTTTCCCTTCCACTATTTGGGATAACAAACAGTTTTGCCCACTCTATACAGTAAAATCAAAAGAAAAAATATGACATTACAATGCCAACAAATAATTACAGATGAACACTTCCTGCTCACCACTTCAGTAAATGAACATCAGTGCCTTTGTCATTTTTTCAATATCATCTTTATCAGTATGGACAAGATTTCCCCCTCTTATTGAACCAATTTAAACTATAGATATAGTCATATTATGTGTTGTAGTGCAATACCTTAAATACTCTCTAGATACACAAATCAACTGCTAGTTGAAGTGAAAGAGACAAACTACTAAGCAGAAAGAAAAGTTAATTTCTTCATAAAATTGTAGGTTTATTTTTCAATAAATATAATAGTATTTATGTTGCCCTGGTGCTGGTTATGAGGAGGACTTTTTTTTTAGCATGGCAGCACTGACCCATATTCCAGCATGGACTCCCTGAGGGAATGATTAAGATCTGCTTTTTTCTCCCACCTTCCAAACCAAGCCATTGAATGCAGTGCTGAGAAGTTATCCCTCCCAGCATCACAGTCAGTGGCATATCCACTTCAAATATTTTTGTTCACGTGCAGAAAGCACACACATGTAAATACAGCATGTGTGCTCTGTTGTATATGTGTGTGTGTGTGTGTGTGTGTGTGTGTGTGTGTGTGTGTGTGTGTCTGTTTAAACAGCCTATTTGTTTTAGCTGTGGAGGAATTTGTCACTGTGATAGATTACCCTCAGGACACACTTCTCTTCTCTTCATACCACATTTGAGGATGAGCCCATGATGACAACACCAGATATATATATATAGAGAGAGAGAAAGAGAGAGAAAGTGCACTTAAAAAAAAGCCTAAAAAGACACTTGGTCTTGACTGAAGTCCAAAATATAGTACTCTGACCTGTGTTCTCAAAGATTTACAATGATATTATGGTGTGATACAATATCAGAGTATAGTTTACAATTGGCTGCTGAAATTCTTTAAGAAGTCTAATACATGATATAACAATACATTTGTGGGGGCTTTCAGTCATCACCAAACCTTAAAATTGGTTGGTGATGAAAAAGTGATGAAAAAGGTGATAAAAGTGGTTGGTGATACTTCAAGCTGGTTCAGGTTTCTGTTAACCTGGTACACTCTAGCACAATTCCTCATGATAGCTTCAACAAAGCTATTTTGTGTCTGTACACAAAACAGCTGTGTCTGCACAGCTGGGACTTCATTACTGAGCTCAGTAATAAGCCTGGTCTTGTCTGTCCAAATAGAGTAGTCGCAGTTGTAAACAGTGTTGGGAAAATTACTCAAAAAAAGATTACTTATAACTACTTCAATATTGTGATCTGATTACTGTAAAAAGTAATCAGATTACTAATTATTTTACTTTCATGTTACTTTCAACCTACAAAAATACAGTACAAAGTGAAACTCATAGTTCTTTCAGTAATTTTAGTGCACGTCAATGCATGACATGATCAGAAAAAGTTGGATTTATCATAAAACCTTGGGTGCTGTCACTGTTTGTAGGACTACCAGACCAATAAAATATAAAACTTTTCTAACTAGGCTTTCTAACTAGTTTGGTGTCACTAGCCAAGGGGAGGCACAACTAAGCTATGGGTTTAGCTGCTACAGTGCCATGCAAAGTACATTATCTTTCCTTATGTATGTAAACTAATATAGACATTTGCAAGCCTTGTTTTCCTGCTCAGCATCAGAATATGTTACTGTTTCAGTTTCAACCCCTTTACTGGTTTAAAAAATAAATAAATAAATCGGCATATATCCATTTTTTCCTCACACTGACTGTGAGCTAGCGTTTGGCAGAATTGAGATGTCAGCCGTTAAGAAACGAGTGTTTCCATGTATTTTCCTATAAACCCTGTCTGATTGGTCTCACTTCCGTTGAAGATATAAAATTACAACACTGCTGTCATCTTTTACTGAGGTTCAGTTACGTAGTGACAAACTACAAATAGGTTACGCCCCTGGCAGCCACACAAAACGTGATTTATTTTAAAAATGCATTTTTACTTAATATTGTTTTCGTAACAATAAATTTGTAATGCAAGTAACAATTTTATTGACATCAGTAACTAATCAAATTATATAAATTTAACATATAATGTGTTACATTACTGTGTAATCAGAAAACTGTATTAGTTTACAGTAACACATTTACTTTGTAAGGCATTATACCCAACTCTGAGTGTAAAATAGAAATCCTGTCCTCAATGATACTCTCACAGACAGACTGCACTGTGAACTGAACACTACAAAACTATATATTAGCATGTGAAAATATCTGGAATACAATTGAATTTAACTAATATTTCTCATTATAAAATTAGGAGAAAGCAAATATAAGCTTATTAAGCTAATTGCAAAACATTTCTTGTAGTTTTTTTATGCAAATGGAGCATTTATTTCTAGAAAGAAACAATTTCAAGACCGAAACAATTTCAAGACTGCAAACAATGTCTAGAAATAGGCTTAGAAATCTTATATTTAGAAAGATCAGATAGATAAATAGATAAAAATCAACTGCATTCAAGATATTTTAACGTTCACTCACAAACTGTATTTTAATATGCCTTGAGATACATTTGCAGTAAAATATCTGCATTTTTGGAAGTGTAGGTACATAAGTCATAATTTCATTTACCGTGTGGTTACTTGAACTGTGAGTCGCTTAAAGACTAGTGATAATGAGCCATAACTACTGTTTTCGATGTAGTAAACATATTTAGGATTCTCAGAATCTTGTTCCCAGAAAAGGGGTGAGGGAAGTCCTGCATGATGGAGTATCATGCAGTACCAGGAATATTCACTCTACCTTTATTCATTAGCTGAAAGAGCACAGTAACTGATCCAGCCTACAGGCTATAGCTTTACATCACCTTCTAGAAAGCTCCTAGTTAGTCCGGCTGTTCCTGGGTTTACCTGTTTTCCCTCATATAAGTTGGTTCACTTTTACTGTTACATGGAATTTGTGCTATTTGTGCTAAGTCACCATCAGCAGGAATATTGCAAAGATGAAATTGTGGTGATTGAAAGATTGTAACTTCCCATGCCAAACATTCATTACTCCATCAGATCAGTAACAGCATCAGATGACACATAAGAGAACAGTAAAGGGTGTGACGGAGGAGGCTAGAAGCAAAACAAACCTAATCCTTTGGCCTTGTATTCTCCTCTTATGCCAACCTGACTCAGGTGTCAGTGCTCTATGTTTTACAAATCTCTCAGTTGCATCTCCACGTCACTACATGGTACATGCTTGCAAGAATATGCGGCTATTTGTGGTTAAACTCCACATGTGGCTTAATACGCCATATGTCAGAGGTAAATATTATAAAGGAATACAAGCTTGACTGAGAGTTGAAATACAGTTGAAATGTTGTGAATCTGGATAACTCTCTTCTGCTTGGTATTTCGAATCGAAAGTGTACTTTATCAGTCTCTGAGAGCTCTGAGGAGAATCCCCCCCCCGTGTTGATTGTCTGGAGAGTATTTGCCAGCTATAAAGTAGAATAGACGTTCTCTGAATTCCTGTGCTGAGCCACTGAGAGATTATGAGTTGTATGTTGCTGTCGGTGTGGATGACAGCTCTCACGTGCTGCTGTGAATCCTACCTGCCACCTTGTCCATATCTGAGTGACATTTCACTCACACAGAGATGGGGAATGTCCTATTCATACATTACATCATCAGACAGATGTAGAATAGAGACAGAAGAGACACAGATGCAGCATCAAGCAGAATCTAGTAAAGTACATCAAAGTATGACTTACTGAGAAAAGAATTAGTGAGACAAATTTTTTCAATTCTCAAAAGCAAACTATGCCATCAACCAAGTCGTCCTCAATACACAAAAGCCAAAGTAGATAAACAAGAAACTGCATGGGTGTTATCTCACTACCACTGCAGCTTGTATCTGCTGGCACAGCCTGCAGTGTCTATTTATAATGTGTTGTTTATCTTTATAGCTCACCACAATTCTTTCATCCCCACTGGGTCCCATTATTCCCCCTCACCCACCCACAAAGGAGTTTGTTCATGGAGACTATGACTAACTATGTCAGCTATGCACCTGTGGATGAACACAATTCCTGCTCTGCAGATGATGTCACAGGGATCAGATACCTTTTCCTGGAAACACTGCTCATGGTGTTAAATTTTCAGTTGAAACTTCATGGACTGGTCCTGTACATCATTAAGGTCCTCTTCTCATTAAGGAGCATATCTTTCCCCAGGAATACAGAACTGAGTTCAGTGGGATATCCTACTCACTTTTCTCTCTCTTGACTTTTTTAAAAAAAATTTTACTGGATTGAAAAGATGTTAGTGCTTCTATATCCAATAGCCTAAAAAAAAAAGAATAAATGTGGTGCATAAATATGATTCACAGTAGCCGTGGGAGATGGGCTTAGATGGTGTTAAGTTAGATAAGTAGGACACTGCACTGCTTTTTCCTTTTCATGAAGATGGCAGGGACCTCAGTCTGTGTTTGGTATGTCATAAAGTGTACTAGTTTCTGTGGCCTGGTCAACAGTAAGGCACTGAGACTGGCAGCATCAGTAGATGGACATTGGCTCATTCAGACAGGTTAGCACCCCGGCTCACACATCTGCCATTTTATGTGGCCTAGTTCTGGCCTTTTAACACATCTTTGGAGTCAGTGGAAACCTGACTTGCGTGTTTTATGTTGATCTTGGCTCTGTGAGAAACACCAAGCCATCCTTTGAAAAGCATTCGGCATTAACGGATGCTGGGACACTGAAAGGAAGCAATTTTCTCAGCTGTTTACCCAAATAAGAGGGACAAATATCCCTTGATTGTGGTACACCTCCCTGGGGAGAACCCAAGTATGCAAATGTTGTATGTTTTGCCATGAAACATATTATTGTAACATCCCCTACCACACCCTTTGGTCCAATTGCATGGTCTGGTGAAAAACATATACAGTGTCTGGTGAAAAGCAATGTCAACATATAGAGTCAAAACAACCTGTATTGCTGTGACTGGATCATAGTGCAAAAATAACCTGACATTTTTATGAGGCTTTTGTTACTTGTGCCTTCTTTTTTAAAGGAAAGAGATCTAAATTCAGAAATCTAAATTCCTATCATGATAAATAAGAGCATTTAATTGTAGATAATTTCAATTATTAACAACACAGTGTCATATATTTTCTTTGATAATTTTACATTTGTAATGAAAAATACAATACCTGTTTATTGGCCGCATGGTGGTGAAGTGGATAGCATTGCCCCTTCACAGCTCCAGGACTCCTGATTTGATCCTGAGCTCTTGTTACTGCATGTGTGTCTCTGTTCATGTTCTCCTTCTGTCAGGATGGGTTTCCTTCAGGTTCACCAGTTTCCTCGGACCTCTCAAAAGCATGCGTGTGGGTGGAATGGCTATGCTAAATTGCCCCTAGGTAGGAATGAGTGTATAACTTTGTGTGTGCGATGCCTGGCATTCAATTCAGGGTGTATTCCCACCTTGTGGCTGGGATAGGATAACCACAGTGAATCTGACCAACATAAGCAGTTACTGAAGATGAGTGAATACATGTTTACTTAAGTATTTAAGACAAAAAAAAATCTATTTTAGAATCTAAATGCACATCGATACCTCAGTACAGTACCTCAGTAGTAGTGAAGCAACTGCAGCTGACTAACATGGAAAATCAGTACACTGATGGAGCTCTGCCTCTGTTTCTCTCTGCTACATCCATCCCTGTGATGAGCATGCCACAGCCTGGCATATTCTCTCAAAACAAAACCTCCTGTTAGTTCATTTGCTCCCTATACTAATGACACCTACCAAAACAACTTCATTCAATTACTCACGGCGTGACTGTGTCTGGAATCCGAATTTCCATCATTACAAATATCTTCATGTAAAGGATGAAACTCCTCCACCCACTGCTCAGGGAAACACTCCTATACAGTACACTGTGTGTTGTGTGGTTGCTATAGGGTTAAGTTCTAACCCACAAACATCTCTGGACTACACACTGTGAGTGCCTGGATTTCTTTTGCTTTTAAATACTAACTGCAGTTGTGCTTTATGTTCAGACTTGCTTTGTATGCCCAGACCAAATCCACTAACAGACCTTCTCGCTTCTTGTGCTAATATATTAAAGCACATATTTAATAACACGTACCACAACTTGTTGTTTTTGAAAAAAGTTGGCAGACATCACATTGAATTTTACATCACATCACATTTTATTATTATTTGTTCTATATTATACTGATCCAGCAAGTTTCCAAGAAGGGCGTGACTACATACTAGCGTGTGAACTCTGCTCTGTTCCTTCAATCCACAAACACAAGAGTCAATCAATAATGCAAAACCTTTGAGTTACGTGTGGCTCTTTTTTCATGCTTTCAAGTGTCTCCTGTCATGAATACAGTCGTCTATGGCAATGACTAAGCATTTGGCTGTGCGTAAAACCACACAATAACACTCTCTAGGTGGAACAGCGAATCAGAGTAGCCTGACAGAGTCACTGTCATTCTTTTCATAGCTCTCTGTCATTTCTCCTGAAATGTAAACAGTGCCTATTATAGCAAATGCACAAGTACCAACAACTATTCTATTATAGACCTATGTATGATTGTGTGAAATAATTGTCCTAATTGAACAAGGGTTGGAATGAAAGACATGTAAGTAACACTTTGGGTGAAAATCCATTTTGAATAAGATATCCAAACTCAAAAGATTAAAACAGCCAGGTCTAAGTAAGGCCAAGATTAGTTTAGCCTATCCTGTAAAGTTTGTCAAATGGCACCTACATCCCACTTCCAAGCCAATGATACATGTTGTATGTGGACATATTATTAGAACATGATCTGATGGTCTATCTCCTGGGTTTTAAGCTCAATATCATCATGTTTCTTAGATTACATTACATTTATGGTATTTGGCAGACACCCTTATCCAGAGCGACTTACATTTATCTTATTTATACAACTGAGCAATTGAGGGTTAAAGGCCTTACCAGGCCCAACAGTGGTAGCTTGGCAGTGCTGGGGCTTGAACACCTTCTGATCAGTAACCCAGAGCCTTTAACCACTGAGTCACCACTGCCCCATAAAAACAAAAAGCTATTAGTTTATTGAAAGAGAGCTATTTGTTTCTGATAAACCCAAACTCATAAAAGAACAGTGTTTTATCATAAACATTCATTTAAGGAGACTCTTCTTAAAGGTTGTCTTCTGACTCAATACATCAGAGTACTTAGCCAAAGACAGATGTTTATCAGACAATCCACTAACTCAAGTGCTGTCGAGTCTGGAACTAACTCTACAACTGAAAAGTGGGATTTCCACAAATATAGCACAACATACATGCAAAGGTTCATGCAGAGATCACATGTTCAGCTCAAGCTTGGGGACTAATTTATACCTACCACATGGCTCAAAGGCCGATATTCATTTTCTCTTGCTCACACTAGTGTACACCCCATGGTCATGCTGTGGAATTTGAGAAACATGTGTCTTCATGCACACGTGCTGTGTTTTCCTCCTCCAGTTTACAGTTCTGTCAGCTCTGTCTGGCCTTGTGGGACTAAGGGGACACAAAATGTCTGGAGGTTGTAAAGCATACCTGAGATAAAACTATATAGTAAAATGACTGCTGCAAAACAAGAAGTTAAAAAACAAACAGACAAGCTTTTATGATGCAATAAGACATACCCTACCCCTTAGTAAACTAGAAACTATTTTACATTAAATAGATCTGTGTGGCTATCTTACATTACTGAGTCTTAAAGCACAACTACATTTAAAATATCATGCAGCCTGTCTCGGCTGTCTCATTAAAGCAGGCTCTTTGAAAACTATAGATATACATATTATGTCATTTTGCCTTTGTCACCATGCTGTAAAATAAGATGTCTTTGAACAAAATGTAGCATTCAAAAGCTGAGCTAAGTTGTTTCAAGACATTTCAGGAGCAAAACATACATTTTTATTAAGTTACTAAAGTAACCCATGCTATCTTGTGCATGCATTGTCCAGTATTATTTAATGGTTAACTATCTAATTTTCATTATAAACATTAGCTAGTTATGTTAGCTTCATGGATTATACTACATTCAAGTCACATGTCAAGTCAAGTGGGTTTTTATTGTCATTCCTCTATGTAGCTTGTATACATTGGAACGAAATGACGTTTCTTCAGGTCCATGGTGCAATATGGAACAGTATGCAAGACTACATAAAGTGGAAATACACAAATGTGTGAGATGAGTGTGAAACAATAAATACGCAGGACAACAGATACACAGAACATGGACTGTAACTGGAGGCTATTGTGTAATGTAGCAGCACAAGTATAACAGCAATATTGCCAGCAAAAACGAGTTCCATAATATAAAGTGACTGATTCAGCTTTGTAAAGTGCAGTGTGTAATAGTACCTCTTACTAGGTTAGGTGTTTGATTATCCCAGGTGAGTGTTCAGAGGCAGCAGGGTGTTAAGAAATTGTTGCAGAAACTGCTCCTGTACCTTCTGCCAGGTGGCAAGGGTTAGAGGGGTCGTCCGCAACACTGGTGGTTTTGTGGATACAGCAGTTATTGAAGGAGGTGTCAGTGGTGGGTAGAGAGACCCGATGATCTTTTCAGCTGTCCTCACAATTCGCTGTAGGGTCTTGCGGTCAGAGGCTGTGCAGTTCCCGTACCACACAGTGAGACAGCTGATCAGGACGCTATCTATCATCCCTATGTAGAAGGAGGTGAGGATGGGAGGGTGAAGTTTGGCTCTCTTCAGCCTCCGCAGAAAGTGGGCGTGATTCTGGGCCTTCTGGACTAGATAGGTGGTGTTGAGAGTCCAGGAGAGGTCCTCAATCATATGCACACCAAGAAATTTGTACCGTTTGACTCTCTCTACAGTTGTTCCATTGATGTGCAGTGGTGAGTGGTCTACTTGGGTTCCCCTGATGTTGACAATCATCTCTTTAGTCTTATCAACATTAAGAGATTGATTGTTGTCTTCACACCATTCTGTGAGCTGGTTCACTTCCTCCCTGTAGGCTGACTCATTATTGTTACTGATGAGGCCCACAACTGTAGTGTCATCAGCAAAGTTGATGATGTGATTAGAATTTAACTTGGCAGCACAGTCATGAGTCAGCAGGGTAAACAGCAGTGGACTGAGCACACAGCTCTGGGGGGCACCTGTGTTCAATGTAGAGCTGCTGGAGTTGGAGTTGCGGATCCTGAAGGACTGGGGTCTTCTGGTCAGAAAGTCCAGTCCAGCAGGCTCAGCTTTGTTGTTAGTTGTTGTGCGATGATTGTATTGAATGCTGAACTGAAGTCTATGAACAGAATCCTTATGAAATTGTCCTTTTTATCTAGATGGGTCAGAGACAGATGGATGTCGTCCTCTGTTGAGCACTTGAGATGGTATGCATACTGAAATGGGTCCAGTGTGATGGGAAGACTGCTCTTTATGTGTTTCATGACTAGCCGCTCGAAGCACTTCATGATGATAGGTGTGAGCGCAACAGGCTGGTAGTCAATCAGGCAGGACACAGATGATTTCTTTGGCACAGGGATGATGGTGGTTGTCTTGAAGCACACAGGGATGACTTGGCTACTTGGCTCAGGGAAATGCTGAAGATGTCTGTGAGGACATCTGCAAACTGATCAGCACATTCCCTAAGGACCCGGCCTGATATGTTGTCACGACCTGCAGCTTTCCGTGGGTGGACTCAAGACAGAGTTTTCCTGATATCTACTGCAGACAGATGAAGTACTTGGTCTGTGGGAGTTGGGGTGATCTTCCTCGCTGGTATGTTGTTCTGTGCTTTGGATCATGCATAGAAACTGGTCAGGGAGCAAGGGATCATCATCACAGACAGACAGGTGGTGTAGCTTTGTAGTCTGTGAATGCTTTGCCACATATGCCATGCATCCTTGGTGTTTGTGGAGTGACTGTGGATTATTTCCGTGTAGTTGCGCTTTGCCTCTCTGATAGCCCGGGACAGATTGGCCCTTGCTGTGTGGAGGGCTGCCTTGTCATCAGACCTGAAGGCAGAGTCTTGGGTTTTCAACAGCAAGTGCACTTCAGCAGTCATCCACAGTGTTTGGTTTGCACGTGTGGTGATGGTCTTGAAAGATGTTACATCATCTATGCACTTGCTGATGTAGCCAGCTACTCATGCTGTGTATTCCTCCAAGTCTGTGTTGTTGGGGTATGTAGGAGCCTTTCTGAACATATTGTGTGCTCAAAACTGTCCTGAAGTGATGGCTCCCTCAAACCAGGTTCTCACCTGTTTCAGAACCGGTTTGACAAGTTTCAGATGTGGCCTGTATGCTGGGATTAGCATTAACAGGGATGTGGTCCGAGCCACCAAGATGGGGGTGGGGTGCAGCCTTGTAAGTACCATGAATGTTGGTGTAAACAAGATCCAAAATGTTTGTACCACCTGTTGCAAAATCAACATGCTGGTGGAATTTTGGCAGCAGTGATTTCAGATTTGTGTGGTTAAAATCTCTAGTGACAATGAAAACTCTGTCGGGGTGCACTGTCTGTACCAAAGCAAGTAAATGGTAAATGTGCACTTATATAGCGCTTTTATCCAAAGCGCTTTACATTGTGTCTCATTCATTCATTCACACACACACTCACCAATGGTAGCAGAGCTGCTATGCAAGGCACTAACTTGCCACTGGGAGCAACTTGGGGTTCAGTGTCTTGCCCAAGGACACTTCGGCATGTGGAATCACCCGGCACGGGAATCGAACCGTCAACCCTACAATTAGTGGACAACCCACTCTACCAACTGCGCCACAGCCAAGTGAGGCAACATAGTCATATTAAAAAAATGTATTGTTATATGCCTAATTTACGAATTAAACTATGGGTCACAGTATATTATAGACTCAGATACCAGCAACAAGTTTCAAACAAATACTTGAGTTATACAGTAACATGTGATGACTTATAGTAAAATCTCATAGTCTTCTCTGCAAGGAAAAAAAAAGATTTACAAGTTGATTTTCTCACATATGTATATATACCTCAGCTTTCCAGAAGACCTTCAATTATGATATCATTTATTGGAAATCAAGCCATATGTAAAATGGTGGTTAACGGAATGTGATCTACTCGACAAGTCCTGAGCTAGCCCAGCCATACATACGTAGACACAATGGAAAGACATAATGGAAAGCCTTATAGGATAATGTTCTTTATGACATTTTAAAACATTAACGGTATTGCTTCTAACCAAATATAACTAAAAACAACAACAACAAAAACATATGACTAAGGATTCTTGACCAGGCATCCCCCCCTTCCCTTTTTTCTCTTACTCTAATCATGTGATTGAAATTCTGTGAGTTGGTGTCTTTTTTACTGTGTCAAATGAAAGTTTACTAAATTCAGTTGACTTTTGGGACACACTATTCTCCTAATTCTTACAAAAGGCAGAACTTAATGGAGGAGTAACTGCATATTTAGTTAACAAGCATGTGCACAGGAAGACATGCCTATTTATCTATTTCTAACTTTACATTTTATACACACCAATCAGTATTCCACAAAGAAATCAACTCCTCTCTCAGACTGCCCACCTGTTATTCGACTCTCTAAGTTCTCTCAGATCTATAATTTCCCAGACAGCAGGTACACAATAGCCCCCTAGATGGCACAGCTGGTCACAAAGACTCAAATGGTGCTGGGAACTGAGCTGTGACAGACTTCTAAGATTCAATGTGTTCCAGAGGGAAGGTCTATACTATCCCTACACAAAGCGTTCAGTGAAACAGTGCCAGGCTTACAAAGCTCATACACCAGCTACAGAGAGCAAGAATTGTTGGAGAGACGTGAGAAGTGAAGAGATACTCCAAAGGTGAGCAGAAGAACTTTAGCCCACAACCTAATATATGCCTGAGCTTTACATGTCCAAATCCCAGAAGGCTGAGCAGCAAGTAAGTTTGTGCTTAATTTAGCAAGATGAGGGAGGTACATGTCTCACAGTATGCTCTCAACTTCAAAAATGCACACTGTCACATTGTTGCTGTGATTACTGCTAGTTTAAGAGGATGACAAGCTGTCATATCATTTCCTACAGCAGAACAGAAAACTTCACATTTGTTTGCTATCATAATAAAATCACTGGTTCTCTTATTCTTTGTGATCTTTGACTTTTTTTTATA
>JAOUWY010000075.1:18143102-18153131 GCA_025728095.1 Prietella phreatophila
GTGGTCCATAAGGAGATGGCATACACAAGACATTCACTGACCCACTGATCCTGTTTCAGCACATCATAACTAACAGCCAGATGGATAAAAGCTGAATGGATTCGTCCTTAACCTCATATCGTGTTAAACAGTAGGCTATATCAGAATCTCACGCCATTATATGTTATGGAGGAAGATATAGCTAATAAGCAGGAGCTCCATGCAAGAAAAGAAGGAGCACATCAGCAGCGTCCTGCTCTCTCCCTCAGCCGTTATTTTGATGGAGGCGCCCTTCACTCCGTTATATTCAGGCTTTAAGGAAGCAGGTGCAGGGAAAAGAGGTTAAGCATCACCACGGATAATTAGCAAAACAACCTGATTTTAAAGCAGCGAGGTGTTTATTTTCCCGTGTGACAAGAAGATGGTCGCCAAACAGAGGATCCGAATGGCCAACGAGAAGCACAGCAAAAACATCACGCAGAGGGGCAACGTGGCGAAGACCCTGGTAAGGCAGACACGTTTTTATCCTGCGGGAAATGAGAATTAACTGCGAATATTTGTAAAAGCAGCGTTTCTAAACGAGCATAGCCCCCTCCCCACTCACGAAGATGTCTGGATTTTAAAGGAGAGTAATTTTTGTTTGCTTTTGCCGTTATCTAGTCCGTCGTTTGCCACGTCAGCGGAGAAACAATACCCTCCTTATCAGCACCATCATTTTCTGTTGTGACTGTTTACTACTGGTAGCTTTCTTTTATAATAGAAATCATTTCGACGATACACATGGGTTCCCAGTAACCTACACTGTGTTCTTCCCTACCTGTAAAGCCATGTAAGCTATTAATTAGTCCTGGGTTAATTATGTATCCAGATGTCAGATTTAATTCTACGCTATTATCCTATATTTCTCATCCAAAATAGGAGCCTGGGTTTCTGACCAAACCACCAACAATATTTAAGCATCAGCACTGTACTGGTGCAAACCTTCACATTCAGTACATTCAGATGTGTTTATAGTATGAAATAAACGGATGTGACATATACAAGCGTTTCACCAACTACTATAAAGCCCAGTGGTCACACCCTCTCATACATGTGGCTATAAATAAGGCCATGTGTACATTAGGCCTACACATCTGGAACCAGATCATGATTCAGGGCTGAGAATGCAGGATTGTCCCTTAAGACCTTTCTTTATTTGTTAAATCATTTAATTGCCTTGCTGTCACTGGCCTTACCTCGACTGCTATATCACATGAACTGCATGTCCCATCTTGTTTGGTCATGTCCAAGAGCAGTTAAATTTTCAGATGTACAGTATATGACTCCCATGTTGTCAAAAAAGCAAATGAGATGCATATGCAATCCATGTAATCCTTATTTAACTTTAAACTGCCCTTCTTAGGTTGAACGTTCAAAGGACAACAAGACAGTCCTTTGTCTCACAGGTATTTTTATGCTAGTCCTGTTTATAAATTAATAGCAGAGTGATTCATTATTGTTGTATGTGCTATCTACTGTACTTTTTTTTGCTTATAAATTAGTAGTTTTCCTTGTTGCGGTGTTGTGTTCTTGTCCATCCTAATCTATCCTCAATTTACTGTCTGTGTGGTTTCTTATGTTCTCTCATGTTCATGTGGGTTTCCTCCCAATTCCCAAAAAACTGGCAATAAATGGATTGGCTAGACCATGTTGCCCTAGACGTGTGTGTGTGTGTGTGTGTGTGAGATGTTCGCCGATGACTGCTATATTCGTCAATGCCGAGGCCACCAATATCCTTTATGATATCGCTCACATTGCCCAGCCATACAACCGGAATAGCAACCCGGACAAAACCAAAGTCCTGACAACGGATGGTTCACAGGCCACCAGTCACCTCGACAGAGTCCAAATCAAACAAGTGCAAGGATTCAAATATCTGGGATCAGGAGAAGAAAGTTGCTTCTGCCAATGAAGTCCACAGTAGAATTGACCAGGCAACAGCAGCGTTCACTTTGCTTAAGTGTTGCATATGGAAAAAGGCTGATTAGGCTACATTAAGACCAACATTTGCCATTTCGGGATGCTGATCGTGCCAATTCTCGTTTAAGCATCAGAAATGTGGACTCAAGAGCTAAACAAACTTGAGGTTTTCAAAATGTGATGACTGTTGCAGATCTTCCTTCGTGATCGACTTCACAACAAGACCATCCGGACAAGATGCTACAACCAGCCTACAATCAAAGAGACAATTCAGTTGAGATGACTGAGGTGGTTCGGGCACATCTGCCGAATGAACGTCACTCGAATACCATATCAGCTTCTCTGGCAGCAACGACCAGTGGAATGAAAGGTGCAAAGATTTGCGCCAAAGCAGACATGGTCTAAGCAAATCTAGGAGGACCTAAAAAAAAAAACAGATTCAGTCTATATGATGCCAAGGCTATTGCCATGGATCGTATAGGTATCATGAATGAAGTTCAAAATCCAGCAGCACCCATAGCTCTAGAGGCAACCGTGTCCTGTCGCCAGCTAGGGATAAAAAAAAAAAGGGATGTGTGTGTGCATAGTGCCACTTGTGTCCCATCCAGGGTATTTTCCTGCCTTGAACCCTGGGATAGGCTCCAGATGCACTGAAACCCTGATAATGTGGTTACTGAAGATGTATGAATCACCTGCTACAACCTACTACTGAAGATGTATAAAGCACTTACTAGGTGATCTCACTATGTACATAATATTTTAATAGGGTAATTGACGAAGTAAGATACTGGCTCTTTCCAGTTACTGGAAATGGTTAGATAATGGAGAATAGTAATATTATATAGACAATGTCTACGGTACCGTGGACCAATACAGTGAAAATGCCTCAGTTCCACAGACATTTTAGAGGTGAAGATAGTTCGACTACAGGCTGAGCATGTAAGACATGCCATGTGCTGTTTGGTTATGATCAACTCAATCAGTTGATTATGTGAATGCAATCAGGAGTATTCAGCTTTGGTGATATGAAAGCATGTAGCCACACTGATCCTTTGTGAATAAGACTGCAAACCCCTGCTTCAAAGATGTTAGTGTCTTAACTAGTTGCCTCATCTCAAGCCACTGGCTAACTCTGTTATTTACTGGTCTTCTGTGTCAGTGAACTCATCAGAAGTATAACATTTTCAAAACGTTTGGCTGTTTTGAACTGACAGTAATGAACACAGGAATTGTATAGTTCTTAGTACTTGTTAGTGCTACTTTTTGAAGTAAATGCAATGCAATTTCTTGTTTTCTGATTATCTTGCAGCGCCCACAAGAGGAGAAATATCCGGTGGGACCATGGCTTTTGGCACTCTTCGTATTTGTTGTTTGTGGATCAGGTAACATTCAAGTCTAACTCTTGTATTTACCCACATAAATATGGGTGACACATTAAAGTGTAAAAACAAACAAACAAAAAAAACATAACCTGCCTTAAAGACGTATTGGGCCACCACAAGCTGCCAGAACAGCTTTAGTGTCCCTTGGCACAGATCTATGGAAATGTCTGAGAGGGATGAACACCATTTTTCCAAAATATATTCCCAGAGTTGGTGTTCTGATGCCGGAGAGTGCTAATTAACCCGTCACCTCAAAATTTCCCACAGATGTTCATTTGGGTTCAGATCTGTTGACTGTGAAGACCATAGCATATGGTTTACATTATTTTCACCCCCATCAGAGATGACTCCTATCAGGATAGAAATAGACCCAAGTGATACAACAGAAAAATGTTGATTATAGCCAGATCACCACAATTTTGAATCCCAACAATGCCATAACCATCCGTTTCCAGGATCCAAGGGAACAAAATTTGCCATGCTTTCTGGGTGGGAGGGATGGCATACTCTCTCTACCCTGTCAGTCAGTGACACTAAGAAATTGTGGGCATCTGTATGAGTGCACATAGTGAATAGTTCCTCTTGAGTATGCATTATGCTGCCTTGTGACACACCATGAGCCGAAGGTTTGGTTGGCTGGCTTCCTGCACCTTGGAGGAAGCAAGTGTTAGCCTTCATCCTCCCAAGTTGGTAGCTGTCCTGTGATGGGGGAGAGCTGGCTGGTGGGTGAGAATTGGCAGGAAACTGAATTACGTAGAAAATGGTAAATACAAAAAAAGAAAAAAAGATCAAAGCTTCATCATAGATTAAAAGTCAGAATAATTTTGTATGGATTTGCAACGACCTTGCATTCTAAAGGGACAAGCGGACACAAACCTTCTAGTAAAATTCCCCACACAGCATATCAGAGCCACTGGTTTTACCCGTCACTCATCTGTATTGATCCAAATTTCAATGCCATATAAATATGATGGAGAAAAATACTGTAGTATATCTACTGTTGTAGATGTTCCTGGCTCTAACCTCTGACAATCGGTTTTTATTCTTCATAGCCATCTTTCAAATCATTCAGAGCATCCGAATGGGAATATGAGTCCTGCACCTCCTCTACACGTCCATGAGATCTGCGGCTATCAGGCACAGTAGTAAGGAAAACTGGAGGCTGCAATACTGATCGTCAGCTGTATGCGAAGGATCCAAGTCCTGTGCACAGTATGACATTGCCATTCACTTGTTTACAGTGTACCTGGATAACAGTAACAAGTGCTTTTCTACTGAACCATTGTGGCCGGCTTTGCCATCCTCATGTCCGAATTGTGCAATAGAATGTGCGCTTTTGTAACCATTAATGTCGTGCCACATTTTGTTTGTATATGTTGTTTATTCTATTAGTGTCGTGTCTGACTGTTTTGAAAATAAATTCTACACATTTGGGAAATGTCTGGTTTAGCTTTTGGAAACAAAGCCTGATATCATGCAGGAGGTAAGAAGAGAGAACATTTAATTATAAAGTAAATAATATAATTATAAGCACGATAATGAGAACACTGTATATCCCCTTCTTTGTTTTGTACAGCTCACAGTAACTATAAGGATTGTCCATCTGAAATAATGATGTGCCAGTTTTGTTATCTGATTGCAGTCAGATTTTAGATCTACTTTACTAGAAGTCGAATACATGATGATTAATAAGAAAGAAATTCTAAGTGGTTTGAAATGTCAGGGCTAGATCAATCTTGCTCCCGTTCTTGCAAGGACACCTGACGTAAAAGATGGCCAGAGGGGACAAAAAACAGGGTAAAACAAGTAAGTTGTAGAGATACTGAAGTAACTGGTTTTGTGTGAAGCAGCCTTGAGATAACAGATTATTAAGTTAGATGACAGTAGTTTACCGCACTTTTTCCTCTTGGTCTCTCTCACATACATACACACATACACATGCACACAACTACTTAAAATAATATTCTCAGCCAAGGTTCCTTAAACATTTTATTGAGAGTTGTGAAGTGCAATTGAACTATTTTACACCTTATCACCAGTTTTGAGAGACATGCACGTAAAGTAAGCATACAACTTGTATATAAAATGCAGCAATAATGCATATTAGTTATTAATGATATTCAGAATAACTAAGTTGAAGGTTTGATCTCCAGAGTACTTCACTGTCAAAAACAAACAAATCACATGGGTGCAATATACTTCAAATAACTTCAAGTGAACAAGGTTTACAGTAGGTGTTAACACAGCCAGGAAGTTGAGTAGTTGTCTTTTGTCCTGTAAATATCCTAAGACTGAAACCTCCGTTCTTGTACAACAGCATAGAAAAAGTCAAATATCTCAGGCAAACCAACAACCCTGTCTTTAGTTTGTACAACCTAAATAGTGTCTCTTAAGTGTTTCTCACAATATCACTATTTTACAGATTACTTACACTAAATATACAAGGATATACATGAGCTCACATTCATTCTTCTATCCATTCTCTCAGCTCAACATCTTTTTCCTCAGATTCTTTTGAGTCACTGCAGTGAAACAGCAGCTTTTATGTCACAACAGATCGAATAAGGAATTCAATGTTAAATACTGAAAATCAATACCTCCCTCCTAGGCAACTGTACTCCCTTCATTCACCCAGGTATAATGATGACCCTAATGCAAACAATTGAGACACCATCTCGTACACCTTCTACATAGTTGATGGTGCACTGATTAGTTGTTCAACAAATAATTTTCACATTTGTCATCATTAAAGTGCTTGCTTTTTGGAGTCTTAAAAAAAAGACTGATCAGCATTTCCACTACAAAAGTGAGGTATGGAAACACCATTACAAAGCCAGAGTTACCACTGAAAAATGACATCGCTTAAAATCCTTTAGACACAGGCACAGTGATTTGAGTTGTGTCCACTTCGAATTTTCTTTCTCCCAACAGTCACAATCCATGGAATTTGGCAATATCCAACATGTCAGCAAACTACTGGACTGTCAGCAGTGTGTACAGCAATGCAGTGTAGCCTTTGTCAGGTTCTTAGACTTTAAATATGTGCAAACTTTGACATAATCCTCTTGTGAAAGAGGCATACGTGTTCTGTAAGTGAATTTTGCCTTAGCTCAGTTGACCACTCATTCCTCTTGACATGTTACACTGAGGGTCCAGAGTTCTGTGTAGGGACCTGCTGCCCCGTCATCGCTGACTGCTGTGTTCCCTGCGTGGACGATTGTGGAGAGCCACTCTGAACCTGGGCCTGAAACTGTGCCAGCTGTTCCGGACTGGCTAAATTCTTCAGCAGGTTGTTTTCCTGTTCCAGCTGAGAGTTTCTTTCAATCAGTTCTTTGATTTGCTCTTTCAGCACCTCCACTTCCTCTCGAACAGCATACATCAAGTGACTCTTCACTAGATCCTGAAAACAAAGAATACACAGCACATACAAAATTGAGATAGAAGCAGAAAACACAAGCATTCAAGAGTTAAGCATAACGTAAGAATTAAAAACCCCACAGTCAACACAAGGGAATTAAGTAAGATTTGTATAAGCCTGAATTATCACAGCATTATTTACAGTACTGCTCATGGATTTAATGAAGGTTTTGGTTATGCAGCTAATTTTTGTCATGATCAGTCTTCATGTTGATGACTGGATATTATTTTAAAAATAAAGAAAGAAAAAAAAAACCTGAATTGTGGACAAGACTAATGATTAAGTGCAGTTCTAGCAGTGTTCATGGGCCAAACTGATGCAATGATGAGGAAAGCAATGGGCATATGCTCGGTTAGGGAATACCTGCATTCAGCACAACAGGCTCTTGCTACACTCTGCGTCACTGAGAGAACAAAATGGCCGTCCCACACCAAGCTCAGCCAATCAGAAGCAGAGATATTTATAACTGCCTGTAAAAGCTTTGTCCTTTGCCTAGCAACAGTAACGAGGCACAGGCTCGCGTGAGGCAGAGTACTGCTCCTGATCATGGTTTCGTGCAGGAAATATGACTCCACATTCAAAACGTTAGCACAGGCATGAGTATTATCTAGGTTTCTGGAGACCTCGGAATTGAAAATTAGTATTCGGCGAAAATATTAACTCGTTACGTGAAATACCACTGTTCGCTTTTTATATGCGTTCTAATTACAAAGGGTGAAGGCTACAAAGATCTAACTTTAGCAACTCTAAACGAGAGAACACTAGAGCTGCACTATTTCTAACATCCGTTGTAACGAACACAATAACGGAATGAATTGAAGTATTAAGGGAGCTGAAGCGATACTGCAAAAGCGCCATAAGCCGAAGCGTTTTCCTGTGCTGTGCACCACTGTGTCCATTTAGTCATTATGTAATTCACTGGACAGTTAGGGATGCTGATGTAGCTCTGTCCTCACTCATTACTATTTGCTTTACTGGTCAAATCCACTCTTATTCTGTCGCCAACATGGCCTCTTTATGTATTGCAAGAAAAGAAACCCACACACTTACCATTGCTTGTTCGATTTTGTTGTCTATGGCCACAACACTGGCACCTGAAGAACTGAAAAATAAATCCAAAACAGCCAAAATTAATCAAGAGTGTAAAAAAGAAATAAAGAAACAATAAGGTACATAAGATTAAATACATAGGCAAAATACATTTGTACATTCAATAAAATGCTCAAAACATTCTATTATAAATAATTAATACCGCTTTTTGAAACAAATAACTCGTTAAATACGACACTATTTTGGAAGCGCAGAAACATGTCCAGATTTACAGAACAGTCTCTATGCAGCATCTTTTTCTCCGAGAACGGGATCGAGTGTAAATAAGCAAGCAGACTTCAGACATTATTAAAACGGCATTTCTACCCATAGGCATTGTAATAAACAAATATTTGGGGTTTTAAATCTATATTAAAAAAGCTATGGATAGGACCACTGACTAATTACAGAAAACAGGGTATTTCTAGCCATACTATTGTGTGCTGACGGTTCTTGCTCTAAAACGCATAGGCTTGCCTTATTATTATTTTATTTTTTACCTATTGTCGAGCCTCACGGAGGAGGTTTCGGTTCCCAGCAGCGATGACAGAAAAGATATTGAAAAATTTCTTAGCTGGCATACACCAAGATCCATCGCCACCGAATAGCATTGAGAATTCATGCTATTTCGTCCATATACACCAACACGGAAGCGAGAAAAATGAAACTCTTAAGCGATGCGCGAGTGTTTTATAGTGTCGCCGAGGTTCACATTGAATCGGCGGGTGAGAAAAGTCGACCTTCGCAATGAAAGGCTGGTTATCAGCAGAGCGAACATCCACCTCCACCGCACAAAGGATCTCCAAGGTCAGCTCATCTCCGCTGTGCTGAAAAATCTGCAGCCTGCAATATTTGCATAATATATCCGAGAAAAACAGCGCAGCGCTGCACCCTATTGGTGGAGGAGGAACATGGATTTGACTAATCTATGTGGTAACGCTCCCATTCGAGCCTCAGCAGCGCCACCAAGCATAATTTATTTAAAACGCAGCTTCCTAATAAGGAAATTCCGGTTGCACCAGAGCAATGCATTTTGAACAGTAGTGTAAAAATATTCGTGCTAGACATAAACGACTATATATTTTAATACCCATGCATACACAAATAACGATACCAACACTAAGAATTTACCTGATAAAATAAATATAAACTATTCACACATTATCTGAACTTTTCGCTTAAAAATAACCTTCACAACTAAAGCTCAACGGCACCTAAACCCATACAGAGCTAGAAATGCTATCACGGATTCAGCATACACAGGCTGACACTTGTTTGTAGTAAATGGAACAGCTGGCTGTTAAATAACGTTTTCTAATAGGTCTAGGAAATACATCTCTCACACACACGCTTTTTTTCGATAGCCAAAAATGTGCCATTATTTTATTTAAGTAGCAAATTAATTAAGCACTTTCACACAAACCTCATTGTTCATACATGTACGTGTTCTGTAGAGGTCATGTCTGAAGTGAAAAACCAAAATAAATCAGCAAGGACACGTTTTTAGTTGAAACCAGAGACCAGTTTAAAGTTATAGTTTGTGCAAGCTGTCTAGTAATTCAGGCAGGTATAAGATCTGAGCCAGTCCTGGCCACAAATAATTGCTTTTCATTAGCAACCCAATGTAAAGAGCCTGCCAGGTGAGAGCCAACAGGCACAGTCACTTATGAAAAATTAAATGCTTTAACCAGAACGACACACCAAAAATCAAATTATAATTGTCTGATGAAAAGTAAGATACACTTCATTAAAATGTTCCTTTGGAAAAACCTGCTTGGTTGTTAAGAGTATTTAAACCAGGTCACATGGCCATCAAAAGCTAGGTTCACGACACAAACCATAATTTCATTACATTATACACAATATGCATAGTACAGAAACAGTGTAAGCAGATTACACTCTTTGTTCTGTATAAGATCTTATCATAGCGGGTTTTGTACTAAGAATTTGTATATGGTTTGCTCTAATAATTGATAGTTCAAAGCTATCCATGATGAAACGTAGCATAGGAGCCTGATTAATGAATTTGTTTTCCTTCCAGTATCAAGTGAATAGTGACAAGTTGCAGGACAGTTAGTGAATCAGATCAAATATCACTTTACTAATACTAACTGTGCAAGTCTGAACCTTGTACTACTGCTAATCTTCACTATGCAAAATCATAGTGTGTAGGGATTTTACTTTTATACTTAACAATAAAAT
>JAOUWY010000075.1:18171157-18182677 GCA_025728095.1 Prietella phreatophila
CACACTCAGATACACACACACACACACACACTCAGATACACACTCACTCAGATACACACACACACACACACACACACACACACATGCATACACGCACACACCTACATTCATGATAGTGTGTGAAATATCTTTTTTGTTTTAACCTTCGTGATTACGTCTTACAGTTCAAAAATCCAGAATGCGCAAGCTCAATTTATTACCATGATGTTTAATTTGTCTGTCTGCAGATGGCATGTTTTTTGTATTAGTGTAAAAGTCCACAAAACCATTCAACCATTCATATGAAACACCTGTATGTAAAAGTAAATCTAGGTTAAGATTAAGAGTGGTGCATCCTCTAGAAATTTACATAAGTATAAGACAATCTTAAAGTTTTGAGGAAAGCCAATCAGTTTTACAACCTATTCATATAAATGCAGACATCTAGGGTCAATGCATACCGTAAAAATGACCACTAAATGAATCAGTGGCTAACTTTAACTTTGTTTTGGGAGTAGCCCTGCTGCTAACAGTCGCTTGTCAAATATTTCAATTTCATATTTCTCTTAACAATCACCTATTCCCGTTGTTTTCAATGAGGATAATGTGTTACCAGCACATGGCAATGGGTGAAAGTTTGTCAGAACACAATGACATATCTGAAATAAGTGCTGAATGAGACATTCTGGGGTGGCGCTTCAGTGATTTACATCAATGTTGAGCAAGATGGAAGGGAAACTAATCACATGTCAGGTCACATTCAGAGCTGTACAATTCATCTCTCAACATGTATAGAGAGCTCAAGGCAAGACTCAGCTTGGAAAACTGCCAATATGTGCACGGGAACGTATTTACCTTAAGGAAAGCAACACTACTATCTATATCTATAATAAAATACTAGCAACAGTCTTAATGAAGAAAGCACTATAGAATATGGGTTGTTTTTAAATTAAGCAAGTTTGAAAATCTATTCATTTGAAATAAACAGTTCAAAATCCAAATGTACAAAATTGTATACATTTTGTTTTCAATTAATCTTAACAGGCTGTTATTACACAGTGCCTTTCTGGAACTTTGTTAAGGGGTTTTCTTTCTTTTTACAGTCCAGGAATATGAGAGCCAAGTGAATTGTCATTTCTCAGTACTTTTATGCATGTATTACAAAGTTAAACAGCATGTTCTCATTATAATTCTCAGTAGACAGCAACACAGTTTCTTGATCATGCAGGGAAAAAAATGCCAACAATCTTCATCAACAAACATACAGCGCATATGAATGTGTTTTCTGAAGGATGCCAAAATATCCTGGTTAAAGCAGCTTTACGGAGTCTTTTCAAAAGATAATTCCTTGTCCTGTATTTACTGTAATAATAATAATAATAATAATAATAAATAATATTATTAACAATGTTGAATTTACATAGCACATTTCCAGAGCTCAAAGACGCTTTACAATAGCACTACAATAATACATGAAAAATCATGGACAAACACAAAATGAATTAACACTGAGAAAACAAACGTTTTAAGTTGAGATTTGAACTCTGAGATGGATGTGATGCTGTGACCAGTGCAGTTCAGAGAGGATTGGACTAATGCGAGCTGAGCACTCGGTACATGTAAGAAGGCTAGAGGCAGAGTTTCGAATATATTGCAACCTAACAATAGAATTAGTAGGTACAGCAATGAGGAGTGCATTGCAATAGTCAAGGCATCAGGATATAAATGCATGAATCAGTGTTTAAGCCTCTTTGAGGCTAATGAGCAACTGAGGCGAGCAATGCAATGAAGGTGAAAGAATCCAATTTCAGAAAAGGAGTTTAGATGAGCTTCAAAGGTGAGGGAGGGATCAAATGATGCCTAATTTTATTATTTTTTTTACAGTACTAGATGGTTAGTGAGATGACAGTACTATAAATGTCACAAATAAGGTCATAAAGGATATTATTTTGTAAGTGTTGGTGTTCCAATAATAATGATATCAGTTTTGTCCAATTTTGTTTTTAAAAAATTGGAGTTAAGCCATCCTTTTATTTCATTTACACATGCTGATAGTGGACTGGTCTTGAGAGTGGGAGCAGATCTATAAGCTGTATAGATTTGAATGTCATCTGCTTAACTCAGTGGTAACAAACCGTGGTGGCGAATAAGTTGACCCAAACACAGTACACAAAAAAAAAAAAAAATAGCTGAGGTCCAGGGGCCATCCGAGAACTAATTTCAGGGAAAGTACTGCATAGAAATGTAAAACTGTCTATCTGTGAGATATGATGTAAGGCAGGAAAGAGCAGCACCTGTGACACCAATATCTGAGAGGCGGGAGAGAAGTACACTACCGGTCAAAAGCTTAGAAACACACGCTCATTATTTTTGTAATATTTTCCACCCACATTTTAGAATAGTTATCAAAACTCTGGAATAACACAAATGGAAATATGGGAATTATGTTGTGAAAAAAAAAAACCAATAATAATTTAATATTTTAGCATCGTCAAAGTAGACGTTTTTGGCTTGAATTTCCAAAAATGAATTCTTGGCATCTTCTCAACCGATTTCTTGCGAAATCCCCCCAGAGATGCTTTTTAAACAGTATTAAAAAGAGTTCTAACCTATGTTGGACACTTATTGGCTGCTTTTTCACTCCAAGTCATCCATATATTTTTGTCTGCACCACAGATTTCAAACATTTAATCATACACCTTCAGATCAAACGGTTTAAGATTATGAGAAACATTTCAGTGTCTCCAAACTTTTGACTGGTAGTGTAAGTCTTGACAGACTAGGGATGTCACAAGAACAAATACTTCGGTACGAAGTCAGTATAAACATTCTTAACACGTGATGGTACTCGTTTTTCTGGAGTAGCGCTGGAACCGTTCTAATGGAGGTACCGAAGCTGCAATTCTTCCGGACCTGATGGGGGAAGCAAATACACGCAAGTGTTTTAGTCAGTCCACAAGTGGTGAAGAAGAAAGAAACAACTGCAGGCACACGAGAAAAAAAACTACAGAAGTTTAGCTCCGCTGCGACTCGTTGAAATGTATGAAATAAGTAAATTCTTTGCATTTGAGGCAGATGACAAACAATCGATGCTCTGAACCCGGTGTGTAACCGATGCCATCGTTCATTTCAAACAAAGCAAGGAAACACCTGGAATTTGGCGAAGCACCTGAAATACAGGTCCTATATTGTGTTTGTTTGAGGCAGCTGGCATTGTAGCCATGAAACCAGCTAACGTAATGCTCCATGTAATGTTTCGACGCTAATGCATTGCAACGTTATAAACTACCTCCGAATGGGCCACCATGCATCACCATTCAGCCCATGTCCTGTCAGCTAAATGTACTCTAATGTCACTAAATTATTCAAATGTTTATGCTTTTAAAGGAGTAAGCAGTAGAAGATGGATGGATGTTTATGCTTTTAATAAGTCTTTTTGGCCTGCAACCATATCAGTGAATTTAAACTAATGCTTGCATTCAGAGTACTGTGAGGAAAAAGTATTTGATCCCCTACTGATTTTGTACGTTTGCCCACTGACAAAGAAATGATCAGTCTATAATTTTAATGNNNNACCAAATCACGGATCCACAGACTGAGAATTAAAGGTAGGGGTTATACATGTGGGCTAATATAGTCCATAAACAGTATGAACAGTAAAGCAATCACATAGTGCGACAATACACAACATTGTTGTAAGAGGTCATGGAAGTGAATGAGAATGTTTGAAGGGGTGAAGAGGCAGATAGACTATGCAGAGAAGTCTCTCTCACCTCATCCTTTAAGTGAAGCATGGGAGAACAGAAAGAGAACCGGAGTCGCTAGAAAGTAATAGGTCATTGACAACCCTTACAAGGGCAGTTTCAGTACTATGCAGAGGACGAAAGCCAGATTGAAAGGGGTTAAAGAGGTTATTTTGAGCAAGGAAAGACTGGAGCTGGGAGGCAACAGTACTTTCCAGCATTTTCGAAATTAACGGCAAGTTAGAGAAAATTAGAAAGAACAGTAAAAGTTGAATGACAGAATTTGAGGAGAAATGTACGAGCAGCATCAAAAGGTGGCAAGATGAAGAACGGGATTTCAGTATTAAGTCACTGACAGAAGAGTTGTTTGTAGGGGTAAAAATACTAAAAGGAGAAGACTAAAATCTGAGGCACTGCCTATAAAGCACTGGCAGACAGCGTTCAACTTTTCCTAGTAATAATTCAGGAAAGAGCAACAGAGCTCTTCAGATGCAAGAACATCATAAGCTCCAAGTTGTATATCCACACCAGCATTTTCTGGCCTGATAACACTGTAGTGCATCCCCAGGGCTTCACAATGAAATAAGAAATGCTATTGTGCTACACAGCAGCTCTCCGATCATGCAAATGGCCTAGGCGTGATAAACATTACCTCAACTGTGCTTTTTCAAAAAAGAAAGTAATGTGGTAACAAACTAAGGAACAATTAAACGTTAACTGTGAAATAGGCTATGCATGTAATGTCGGAGTATATTGGAAGGCACCCATGCGACCATCTGCACATGACGCCCCTGCATGTTTTCAGATACAGAAGTGTAAATCAGCCCCAAAAAGCTATTTCTAGCTTAGGTAACTAGCAGACACTATGGATACCATATCTCTTTTCCCGATTCTAAGCAGTCTGGTCCAACAACTGAACAAGTAAATGAGAATGGCACATCACACACACACAATCTCCAAGTAGTATTAATTTCAAAAGAAAACAATCACCTAGGCTTAGTTGAATATTATAATAGCTAGTAAATAAAATGTTTGCTCAAAATCAGGACCAAACAAGGCAGAGATAAACAACCTATCCTTGCAAATAGTCAAATGTGCAAGTCTTGCAAACCTTTTCCTTTTCACAATCTTTAAACCCACAATGAGTTTTCATTTCTGTTTTTTTTAGGTGTATTTACAAGAAAAACACATCAAATGAATATTTTAGATTTGCAATACATGACAGCAGGTCTTTATAGTATAAATACCAGGACTAAACTTCCAGTTAACTCAACTGGGTAGAACTGAGCAACACACAGCACTGTCACTTTAAGAGTACAGCCCGTTGAATGTGAGACATAGCTGTATCGCTGTATCGGACCTTATCTGTTCTGGCCTGAACTGGCAGAATGAAAGCACTTCCTCTTCCCTGCCATTCCACAGGGACAATTAATTGGAGAGATAACCTACTTGATCTCCACACAATGAGCGTTTCATTGAGACTCTCGTGCACAACTTGAACTGCCAAGGGCAGGTTATGTTTAAAAAATAAAACGCAAAACATGAGAAACATCTTTCTAATAGGCCAATCGACGTCATGACCTGAGAAAATTACAAAACATTATTAGTGAAGATTGGGATCAAGAGTATTGTTGGGGATACAAAAAAAAACAAAAACAAAAAGAGGCGCAGAAAGCTCTTGTCTAAACAGCAACAAGGTGGTGAAAGTCACAATACGCATGTGGAAATGGACAAGATGAATTAGTCACCATACAGGTTTTGATTATGTCGAATTTCATTCTTCACATAATGTTCACCTTTAATTGAAGAATAGTTGAAGGCATAATAAGGACAGCACATTGGGACAATACACAGAAAACATGGCATCTGTGGCCACATGAACTTATCCTATGGGAATGAGGTAACATTTCTTTGGTTGCTTATTAATCTTGTTTCATCCCTGTGTCACTTCGACCTTACTCATCAACAAGATGCTTCGGGCAGGCAGTTATTCAATTCCTTATTAGTCACACGTAACATTAAGTAATACAGGCTTCTTCTCATGTTTTGTTAAAATGAACAAACTAACTCCAAAAGAAAAGTAACATGGCTATTGTTAAACTAACAATTCAATTAAATACCACCTTGTCCAAATTTAGCATACAAGCAAGCCATCTGTGGTACTATTAAAGTGTAAATACTGTCTTTACAGGCATTCTTAAGTTAATAAATATACCTTGAAATATCAAGCATGATGGCTTTGAGAGAAGACGGCAGTATAAACATGAAAGTTAAGCTTTGAAAAGCGATCTGTTGAATAGCGTGTACAGTTGAAGTGGGGAGACAGCTGGACAGACTGACTAAAGTGCTGCTGCATCACTCTCTTTTAGAGATGATGCATCAGCAGTGAGTCAAAGGCCATTGTGGGTCATGTAGAAAACATAATGAAATTGATCAACATGTTGATAAAACGTAAAAGAATTTCATTATTAAAAAAAATTGAATGCCACATAATGTCATACATTAAATAGCCTACACAATGATAGCCCCAACCTGAATCGCTTGCATTTCTTTTAAATACAACTATAGAGATATTCCTCACTCCCAAGTGTACAACCTAAACATACAACTAGACATCAGGAAATTGACCAGCTAGTTGAATCATACGACGCAATAATATTTTGCTTTAATAGGCTACTGATACAAAATAATTAAGGTTGATAACTTGCCTTGTTTGCACTTATAATAGAATTTATATTGTAACAATTAATTTGAGTAACTGGATATAGAAAACTGATTATTTACGTTATATAATTATGTATACAAAATGTTCTTTTTTTTTGATGCAAGAAGTCTTAAAACATCTGAAAAACATGGGGAAAAACTTCAGACTGTTAGAACACTGCAGCCCTCAAGGCTTTTACATCTTATAACTTGTGTGTGCAAAGTCAGAGGACTGTACATCAATTAATACCTGGGTACAGTTACTAGCAAAAAATTGGAGCCAACCACATTTCTCTTTTCTTTCTTATTAAATGATATATACTAAGGACATCAACATTCAATATTGCAGAAGCACAAAATATATATATTTTGTAAAACAAAAACCAGCATTCATTATTATTGTGCAGTAGAACTTGCACGTAGGCATCAAGACAACCATATTCAAACTAGCATCACAATACTTTGGAAGTCAGATTCATTTAACGGCATACTTAACACTTACCCATCATCATCTCCATCTACAGGCAAGTTCTTCAGTAGACTGGCTGAGGCAGTTAAGGCACCAACTCCTCCACTCTCCTCAGGAGCTAAAGAGGTACCACTTTGTGAGGCACATTCACCAGTTGCGAGCTTGGGAAGTGTGAGCAGGGACGGGTGCTGAATTAAAAACCTTTGAGCATCCTCCAGCTGTGTGGCCATCAGCGATGGCAAGGTGGCATAAAGGGCACTAACAGCAGGCTGAGTCCCACCATCCTTGGAGCCATTCTGGACCACACTGGCCTGAGGATCACTCTGGATGCTGAGAGGCACATTGGATGTGGGCAGACTTGATGTAACAGGGACAAACTGGGCTCCTATGCCTTGGCTGCTGGGTGGCACCTGCTGCTCCACAGAGACTTGTGTTGGGAGCTGAGGCCCTTTTGGAGGCTGTTGTACAGCTCCAGGCCCTGTAGACTGTACCAACTGTGGCATGACACCACCAGTTTGGGCTTGGACGAGCTGTGGTGTCTGCTGGGATTGCAGTATACCTTGAGTAACTGACTGAACCACAGAGGCAGGTATGTTGCCCACAGGAGGCTGAGAGCCTGGCATCACCTGCCCATTGCCAGTTAAGGTCACAGGGGTCATGGAGGTCGACAGGTGGGGCAGAGCTTGTGTTGATCCTGGAACTGCAACCTGGATCATCTGCTGAGATTGGGGAAAATCAGCTGGCCGACTACCTCCTTGGCTTAGCGAGGTGATGTGCACGGGGGCTACCTGGGCTGCTGCAGCTGGCTGTGGAACAGGAGGGTAGGCCATCTGCTGCTGTGTGACTCCAGGCACATTCTGAGCTGCAGTCAGCTGTACTGTCTGGGCATACGTCAGCTGCTGTGGGGGCACGGCAGGAGATGGATGGCCAGTTGTTGTCTGCAAGCCTCCCAAGTTGACTGGAGCCTGCTGCTGATTGCTACCTGGCACTGAGGTCGCAGTGTTGGCCTTCTTGTGTGGATGCATCTGAGGCTTAGAGACATTAGCAGGCATGGAGTACTCTGGCATGTGAGCAGGTGGTGGAAAACTCTGCTGTACAGCTGAGGAGCCACCAACTTCCCCACTGGCTACACCTTCAGAGTAGTGGCTTAGAGTGCTGACTGAGCTGCTTACAGAGCTGACATTAAGAGACTCCGAGTTGTCCGGAATAAACTGGAGGATGCTCTCCACTGTTCGGGTGCTAGGTGCATTTTCAGAGGACCCAGAACCAGGACCCTCTTTGTCATAATACTCTGTGCATGTCCATCTACCTTTCTTGAATGGTTCTGAAGTAGAGTCCAATTTAACTACTCGGAAACGTGAGCTGGTGGTATGAGGAGCAGGCATTGGGGTCTGCTGAGGCTGTGGGTTTGAGGCAGGGACAGAAGGTTGCTTCATGTCAGTTATACCCACATGACTGCCACTTGATGACCCGATACCAGCAAAAGCGGCGGAGCCAGTAGTCATAGTGATAGCACTACTTACGCCGCTGCTTTGCTGACGCATTAAGTTTACATTTTGGTTATTAGTATTATTCAAGCCAGTGGAAAGAGCCACACCGCTACTGTTTGTACTTATGCCAGCCAAACCAGGCACACTGGAGTTTAAATGATTAACATTGCTTGCTAAGGGCTTAACACTAACTGTAGCACATGATGCTGCAGAAGCCATTCCGGCAGACATTCCTGGGGTAGCAGCAATCAAGGGCTGACCAACACTGACTGTGCCAACAGTGGAATTATCAACCATTCCTCCAACATTTGAAGGCATTTTCTGGTCTATGATTGGTAAAGCTCCAGGGTTTGGTGTGACAGCAGAAATGACATGACCAAGTGGTATCCCAGCTTGCGTACCACCTGAGGCTGATGAAGCAGAATGGGTATTTCCAGAGGGAGCGGAGTGAAGCTGATGGTGGTGATGGGTGTGATGATGGTGAACTGCACCATTAACCATAGCGCCATGAGTTTGGGGGAGTAACGGTGGTTGGTTTGGGGACACAGCTCCTGGAGTTTCTGCATCATGAAGATTATTTAGAGTGTCTTCAGAAGAGCTCCTCTCAGGTCCTGCCGCATCATTAGCCCGGGACAAGGACACATCCAAAATCTCAGAAGAGGACAGGTCCTCTGTGTGGGACTCATCCAAGTCATCACAACTCTCTGTGTCTTCTGTAATGCTGTTATTTGTGCTGACTGAGATCTGTGCCGGGGTAACGCTGGTGATCTGAAAGCCACTCTTCTTTTTTATCTGTGCCCCTGATGAGGGCACACCTGCGGGCAAGAGCGAGGACTGCGGGTGGATGTTGAGGCTGTGGGGTGGAGGGTGCTGACTCGCGAGTGAGGACGCGGCAGTGGGCGGAATCAACGCCGAAGGTTTATAGTCGTCTGACGGCATCAAGTTGCTGCTAAGGCTGGCACCCCCCGATGACGGAATCAACGCAGAGGAAGATCCACCGGCAGGGTTAGCGGAACCCCGTCTGGGACAATTCGCTGCCTGCGCCATTTTTCGAGCGCTCGCGGAATCTGCTGCCAACTCAGGGTGATGCATTTCTACGGGTGGTCTCTGGCAGAGTTGTAAATACAGACTAGAAGAACTGCCGTGTTGACAGGCCCTTTTTCAGCAAGAGTTTCACCTCGCCCGAGTAGTTTCCACATACAACTAATGTCCACTTTCACAAACAGCAGCCAGATTTCGATAACTCCACTTTTGCTCTGTACGTTAACAATGTCCACGGCCAGGTCGTGCGCTAATATGCTAGCCAGCGGGCTAAGTTAAAAACAGTCGTCGTTGAGTAATGCTAGCACACAATGTAGCCAACAGCGTTTTGTCGGATACGTGTGTTCGAAGCTTGTCAATTTAACATGCCTCACCTGTTCTCAGTGCCCAAATAATACCGACAATAAGAATGAACCGTCGCAATTAATATCAGACAACGTAGGCTACAGCTGCATGCATCGACAGTGTATTCTATCAGCTACAGCTAACAGACTGTGAGTCGCATTTTGAATATAACGTTATATGAAGCGTCAAAATCATACAACCCCTCGACGATGGCAAGTCGGCAGACTGTGTTCACACAAGTTAACGAAATCGCAAGACTTGTTTATTCCATTTCTCCGCCTCTTTGTTTTCATCCAGAGTTTATTTAGACCAGTTGCTGTCTTCTTCCCCAGCTATCGCCTTGTAATGTAGCCGTGCTAGTGCTAGCCGCCTGTGACGAGACCGAAAGGGGGAGGAGAACTCGGGAACATGGCGAACGCGCATGTCCGTTTACGTCGCTACCGGCCAGACATAAAGCCAGTCTGAACTGAAGGCTGAATCCCGAATAGAGTTCATATTTCTTCCACAAGTGCACTACACCGGGCATGTTTATAATGGCGTGGACTCTCTATGTAGTGCACTACGTGTTGAAGAGGAAGGGGTTTGGGATTCAGCCTTAGGCGGAAAGTGTGAAATATAGCCGTGAGAGCTGGAAAAAATAACAAAGAGCAAAGTATATTAACCGAAAAAAGAGAAGTGTCTTTTCTCTAACCCCGAGATTAATGTGCAGCCATGACATTGAGTATAACTGGACCTTTTTGCAATTCATATTTCGATGTGAGGTGAAAGTACTACGTCAGCGGTGAGCTGTATCTCGGGGCGTTGGTCTCTTGTCTCTTGACTGGAATAAAGTTGGCTTGACGTCGGACGTTCTATATTCGCGGAAATTAAGGCACCGTCTCTAAAGTTACATACGATATTGTTATACACGTTTCTAACTTCAGTAGCAGTTGAAGGGAATGACTTAGTCACAAAACCAACTGGAACGTGTTCATCTAGGTGTCAGGTATATTTATCAAAATAAGCTATTAATCACATTTCAATTGGACATGAATTTCACTGCAGAATGGGCTCATACACAATATATATATATATATATATATATATATATTTTTTTTTTTTTTAAAGGTCAATAGCATTTGAAGGGAATGACTTACAGTCACAAAACCAACTGGAAACTGTTCATCTAGGTGTCCAGTATGAGAAACACCTTTAAGATTTGTTTTTATATTTATCAAAACAAACTATTAAATCATAGTTTTCTTCATACCCGACACCTAGATGAACACTATATGACTGTAAGTCACTCCCTTCAAATGCTATTGAAGTTAGAAACGTATAACAAGGTCGTATGTAACTTTAGAGACGGTCCCTTAGTTCCCGCATTTGCGCGAATATCGAACGTCCAACGTCAAACCAACTCTATTCCAGTTCTTGACCGTTTCCGATCAATGTTAATTAAAAAACCCTTTGGCGAGTGTTGCTCTGGTTTAGACGCAGATTAACCTGATATTTTAACCAGAGACCTGGTCAGAAATGATGGTTTATCACATGGGTTATCAGACTTTGTGCTGCCAGAGAGCCCATTAAGTGATCAATGAATGAATGAATAAATAAACAGACAAATATATAGATAGATAGATCCATAAGTCCCCCTCAGCATAATAATATTGTATCTGTTTAACAGGTTGTTAATAAATTACACACACACACACACACTTTTATTCAAATTGTTATTCAAACGGACATTATATTTGTAGTGTGTGTGTGT
>JAOUWY010000075.1:18192444-18211426 GCA_025728095.1 Prietella phreatophila
GTTCATTTATAGTACAATATGAGGTACATAAATATATTTTGACACTTAAGATGCAGTCATACAAATCTTGCACATTTTACACCAAACCTTGAGTTTGTGTCAAACCGTTTGTCCATATCTTATGTGTGTGTGGTTATTGCAATGCCACAAGCATTTTTGTTACTGTGCTTTGGTAACTATGTCTAAAAATTCTAATACACTGATGTGGTGATGCATGATATAGCAGTAGGGTTGTCTTAAAAACATAAATAGCTAATGACTGAAAGCAAATGCAACAATTTTAAAATGTAAGCTCTAGTTCTGTTTTTGTTCTCCTTGCTTATGAATTTTTTTTGCAGCCGTCTGCCTAGCTCTTGCAAGCCGCAGGTATTAAGTGGTTGCTAAGCAACAGGTTAGCCAGCGAAGTTGGCAATGAATAGAGGCTCTCGCTTCAGTTAAAAGCTTTCTCTGGCCTATGGGGGTGGTAAGGGAGGGGGAATATTTTTCCAGGCAAGTTATGAATTGAAGTAGTTCAGGGTGAAAAACATTTCATCAAATGCTACTGAGTATAAATGTTCAAAGCTGCCAAACACTCCAAGAATTTCTCAGATAATCTACAGACATATGGTTCTTTAGTGCAATTAAAACATTTTTACCCAATTTTTTCACTCACACAAAACTGCAGTAAACAATACAATGGAATGATTCTGAATTAGGTGGATACTGATAAGTTTTCTAATATATTCAAAACTATTCATTGGAGCCTTCTGTTATTAAACCAGGGTAAGTTGGAGACTATTTAAAATTCTTGAATATGTAGCAGTTATAATAATACACTATAGCTTTCCATTATGTAGTCCACCATTATCAGGTTTTGCTTGGCAAATGTTTCATTAAATATTTCATGAACCTGTTAGCATGAATAGTTTAATTAGCAAGAATTGGGTGGGAAAAACAATCATAGCTGTAGAACTTGACACTTGTTTCCCATTGAAGCTTTTTAGTTGTAGTTGTTGTCTCAGTGTATTACTGTAAATGTCCACTATATACATAGCCTTTGCTTGTTGTACTAAATGCACCAAAATTGGCTAGAATGGACCATGAGTAGTGGTTATTCCTCTCTGATTTATGCAATGCTCCACAGACAGATTAATTCAGAGAGCCCAAGGCTCTAAATGTAGTTTGAATTTAGAAATGCATACATGTGTTTTGGTAGGCACTTGGGGAAAAAAGGGGAAGCTGTGTTCAACAGTGTTTTTTTTTTTTCTCTCTTCCTGAAGTGAACCGGCTGAGTAGTTTGTTAGAGGTGTGTGTGGAGGTGTGTGTGTGTGGAGGTGTGTGTGTGTGTGTGTGTGTTGAGCGAGTGGTGGACACTTTAATAAGGTGTCACAGTCAAATGTGAGGCTGCTTGTTAACAGTGCTGCCTCTCACCCAATGAGGGGCTGAGAAGTCAACTTTCCTTGGCTCACGTAGGCGCATATAGTCGGTTGCCAGGTCAGGCTAGAGCGGAATACTGAAGCATACACATGCATCGAAAGGCGTTTCACAATTACAGTACTTATTTTAAACAGGTATTGAGAACTGGGTTCAACACCACCTCTATGACCTGAAATAGAAAGGAATAGAATACAGAGGAGTCAGATGACCTGAGATAATTAGTGCAGAAGGTGGGGCTGTAGTTGGCTCTTTTCCACAGTCCTTTTCTCAATATTTCTGTTTGGAGAACAGTATATGTCTGAAGCATGTTTTAAAGAGGTAAATATGAGTCATCGTAGCTGATTAGAGACTCTGTATTAGCATATAGCCTGCCTCAGTGTCAGGATTGTTGCTGACTATTTGTTTAGAGGTTACAGCTACTGACCATTATACAGTTCTAAATTATAGGCAAGAAGTGGTGCAATACATTCAGATTTGTGGCTACTAAATGATTGAAAGTGTCAATTAGTGGTTGGTTTCTGGGGATGATGTATCTTGATGATGACAATAGTGTTATTCATTATCATCTGGTAAGATGATCATGGTCAGGAATTCTGCAATAATTTCAGCTGTGCAGTATGCATACTGTAGTAGTATAGCATGTTTGTTTCCATGAAGTTGCGGGTTTTTTGTCGTTGAGGTTTTGTCTTTTACACTTTCATCTATTTTCACATATCTAGCACTTCACATCATTAATGCAAAAACACTGCTTGTAATCTGTTTCAGATTCTGGTCCCTCTCGTGTTGTCACATCCAACATTTCTCTTTCTTTTAGCAGTTTACATTTTTGAAGGAATGCTATATAGCATGTGGTTCAGGCCATTCGAAAGTAATATGAAATTACTTTACAATTGTTTTGTTTTGAGGCATTTCCATTTGATACATGAGTCATGCTCATAATTTCCTCCAGAAATACAGAAAGCTAAATGCTATTCCTCTTCATAAAGCTGGTAAGTCATGTTATTACTTATTATACAGTGGCACTAAAGCTTTTATGACGGGATTGATGTGCAAGTTCACATGTTGATATTCATCCCTGGCTAATTGAGAAATGCACAGTTTATCATTACTCATCTGCGTAAGATACTGTATCATTACAAGAACTCACTACTGAGTGGGCTGGATTTTGCTTTGCCTAAGCTTGGTAAGACCGCATTTAGTTTTAACACACTAGGAATTTTAAGCAGATGTATTAGTCTGGTATGGTGCCAGTCAAGACTAGCCTTTAAATGCCTGTGTGATATATGTGAGTGTTTTATTAGAATATATTATGTTGTCTGATTTTGTGGTGTGAAATATTTGTCTGCCTGCTTAGTGTAACTGTGTGATAAATCCGTTAATGAAGGAATCAATGACAGACTGAATTAAAGAATTTCTTTTACCTCCAGATGGTGATGGCCTTACATTTATGCAAGGTAATAACCTTACTAATATGTAAATGCATAAATAGACAAAATTCTCCATCCTGACCGCCTCTCTGTATACTGATATAAACGTGTTTGAGATCCCTCAAGGGTATGTGCCACCTTGGATTCACATGGTGAAGCTTGACCAATTAATTATTATAACGCTTTTAGTCATGTCGCCCCTGGAACACTTGATAAGAATCAGTGGGCTTTTGTTGTAATGTAGGAGTCTTGCCTGGCAGCAAATGGATGTGAGACTAAACCATGAATATTTGAGCAGTTAATGGCGCTTACATCTGAAATAAATGCGCTCCACCCCCACCCACACCGCAAGGTGTTAGTTGCCCTAATGCCTGCGGGTTAGAGATGCATCATCAGTCATGGATAAGGGCTAATAAGCCCCACAGTCTCTCATCAAAAATGAATGACCCTTATTTGCAATTAAAAATGAAACCCAGTTTGATGTTCTCACAACAAACTGAGGGGATGGGTATGATTCTGTCTCCTCAAGTGTCAACTATTCATTGTGACTCATTAGGCAGGAGATGGGTGCAGGACCGATTCTATGGAAACAGATGTATTTTTGTGTGTGGAGATGCAATCTGGCTTGTTGTGGGTGTAGCCATATGTCCAAAGTTACTTCAGTTGAAAATGACTGGCTTTGGGCTGTAACCGAGTTTGCGTTGGCGTCAAACAAATGTATTTATCAACATTCACCAGTATTTTTATGTGCTTGCTTTTCATAACTGTATGGATATAAATAGGCTTCCTTAATACCTATAGCATTGCTTTGCTATTTTATGAATATTTTACGAATTTTATGCTGTTAGTATGGAAAAGCCACTTAGTATCTGTCATTACTTTGTCAAACAGATCACTGATGAAATAATGTCTGATATGAATGTCAAATATTACAAGCATATTGAAAGCTCAAATTGTATTAGGTAACAGTGACTGTGATCCATGTGCACATGGAGGGTTGTATTTATACATAGTTTCTGTATATGGTATTTTATATGTTCTGTCACAAAGTAAAAGCTTGGCTGCTTTAAATTAGGATCAGTGCTTGAGGAGAAATTTAATAATTATTGAACAATGGCCCTGTTTTTAGGTCAAACTGAATAGTTCAGATTTTTTTAGGGCACAGTGTAGTCTCTGTCTTCAGTCTTACTCAGGAAATGAATTTTACCTATGTCTATACTGAACCCATGCAACTCTGTATACAAGCGTATACACAGCATCTCTATTACTACTATATAGACGTCCATTCATTACTGTTTAAATTAGTATCTAATCCAACAAAATCTATTCATTTCCTTAAAAACAAAAATCAAACAATATAACAAACATTAAATAAGGCATGTAGTGCAATTTACTGTTTTAATCTTTATTTTGCAAAACATTAACAGGTTCTGAATAAGATTTTGCTGTCAACTTTTTCACAACACCGGCAATTACAACATTTGCTCCCAAAGGTGAATAATATTTGCACATGCATTATGTATTTCAACCTGTTGATCAGACATCACAGAAGTTGTACCTATGCAGCCTGTTCTGAACCAATTCCTCTTATCTGAAAAGATTCCGAAAAGATGTCAAAAGGTTTTCTATAATACATTGCAGTTCAGAAGCCATTATCCATATACTTTTTTTTTCTTTCTTTCTTCTTACTAGATTGTCAAATGAAACATTATACAGAGTTTGCCAGAAGAAAACACAATACATAACACTTTTTTTTTTTAACTTCAAGGCTGGTTAGTAGGATCTGAAGGAATGCAGAAGCAGCATAAATTGCAGAATGTTCTCTTGTAAATACAGTGCAGGTCCTGTGCTGATGGCTGGAAACATCAATGTGGGTTGATGGTTACTTTTGTGCTGGTTTGTGTCACTTGACAAAGTGCAGAGCCTCGCATTGCACTACCGATCCACGGCTACTGTCCAGGCAGGTGAGCAGGCGGAAGCCTGCTTTAAGAGCCATCATGACTGTTTCAAGCTTGAGCGTCTCCAGAGTGCAAAGGAAGGTGCTGTCCTCCTTGAGCACCAGACGTGAACCCTGCTCGGACTTGATGAAATGCCGAAACTGGATGATGTTGGATGAGACTGCAAACTCCTCGGGGAAGCCATCCAGACGACTCTTGGAGATTTGCACAAGGCGTGTTTTGACTTTCTCGATGAAGGTTGCATCGCTACAGTAGACCTTAAGACCATGTGAGCGCTCGTGGCTATCGGTCACCTCTAGGAAGGCAGGCTCACGCTGACTTGCCTGTTGATGCTCCCACTCTTCTAGTGCCTGGGCTAGCTCACTCAGCCGGTAGAAGTCTGCCTCGCGCCGTAGTAGTGCCAGTTCCTTGAAGTCATCCGGCAGGATCAGCTCTCCGGTCCTCAGGAAATTCAAAATGTGACGGAAAACAGGCCCATCACGATCGATAAACGTGTTGCCCATGGAGTCTACATGGAGCACGGCTTTCTTACCACTGACGAGCTCTTCAAGTAGAGAGCCTGGGTGTTTGGCTAGAGTTTGCCGCTGTGCTGCATACAAGTAACCTCCCACATTGAGGGTAATTGTGCCTGAGGAGGGCTTCTTAAAGCTCTTGCTGGGCTGCAGCAAGTCCGGATTGATCTGCCTTAGCTCGCTTTCCATCCTTCTGAGATTCCATTCCATGCTGTTTCCAGAGCCCAGCCTGACAGAGTGTGTGGGGGGAGGAGTGTGTTTGCGTGTGTACGGGCAAGCAAGCAAATCGCAGCGGCGCTGGCATTGAGCGCGGGAGCACTGAGCCCTGCCAGCAAGTGCCAGAGCCTTTCGCAGCCACACAAACACACATACAAGAGCATGCAATCACGGTCACAAATGCTTACACACTCCCAGGAGGAGGAGGAGGGCTGTTAAGGGTGGGCTTGCCTACGTCAGTAGAGAGAGAGAGAGAGAGAGAAAGAGAGAGAGAGAGATCGCAGCCTTACCTCCCCTCCACTTTAAAGGCTGGATTTAATCACCTCTCCACTCCGATGTGCTCCTCTGCTCTGCTTCAGCAATTAGCACTCATTCGGCACTGATGAAAGAGATCATCAGCTGGGCAGCAGCTTGTGAACTCCGAAGCCATAGACTCGGCTGAATACATTGGGCTTAAACTGAGCCACTGGAAATGGGGGTATATTGATGTTAATGTTTACACACATTTTAGTTCTCTTTTGTCAGTCTTTGCTTCTAGGGCCATCTGTTCTTATTGTGTACTTTGTTGTGACTATTGGCAGCTTTATAAATAAACACGGCCAGATCAAGAACAGCTTTGACATGTTTCTCATCTTTCAGAAGGCAGAAGTGTCGCCAATGCAACACACACTTTAAGAGGACTAAAAGGGAAAGGCTGTATCTTCTTTGTTTATTGTAGACATCCTGGTGAGAGATTTAATTACTAGCACTCAAATAATCATTTAAGGCAGAGTCTTTGATTCATAGCTATGCAACAGCTGAGGAAATAGCTGCCACAAAATTGGCCTCAAGCTACCTCAAAATATGTTACACGAGATATCATTAGCCTATAAAAACACTCCCAGGGTTAGTACTCGATATATTTTAAAATGTTACCATAAGAATGTGGGCTGACAATAATAGACAGCTTAAGCAACGTCTGTTTGTTGCTAAGGAGACATGCCTTTATACAGACCGTTGTCTTAATGTGTCTGTGGCGTCATTCTCTGCACTTGGTCATTGAGGTATTTCTGTCAGCTGTGTCTGTCAACAATGGAAACTGTCAATCAGTTCAAATGATCTGTTTTGCCCTGGGTCAGGAGAGCTGAGCTCTTTGGTACCAACAGGACAATAGTGTGCCTTCTGAGAGTAGCAAAAAGACTACTCCGTGACTTGGATAGAAGGTGTAACTTCAGGGTTGAAGTCTCTGTTTATAATAACTCAAAATTACTATAGAATTTTTTAAATCACGCAGGATTTTGTATTCTGTTCTAAATTCTATTGTTTTAGACATTGAGGGTTCTACCATACCTAATCATAAGTGACTGTAATCTTTTGATCATGTAAAGTAATAAACACCTCCAGATTTAGGGCATGCATCTTAAGAGCTTTTAGTGCTCTTAACTGTGAAGCATTTCTCAAGTGCCTTTCTTCAGCTTTATAGGAAATCAAGTTACAGTCGGCATTTCTCAATGGAGAGTTGTTGAAATTTAATAGGAAAACAGTTCAAGCATTTATAAATGGTTTTGATACAGTATTGAAACGAGACTTGGTACAGGCTACTGGATAAGATTGGAAAAGCTGACAAATACTGAGGCTGTAATCATTTTGATATAGTATAAAAAATGTTCTGCAGAAATGTTCATTATAAATGTTTAGCGGAAACGTTTAGCAGCAATGCTCAGCAGAAATGTTCAGTAGAAGTGTACAGCAGAACTAAAAATTTAACTTTTTTTTTTTAAATGGAAGAAATTGACATGTATAATGCCTGCAGAATTTTGACTGGTTGAGTGCATGCAGCATTTTATTTCAACCACCGTTTTAAAAAGTCTGTTGTGGTGTGCACAGTAACAGTTCTTTATTGCGATTTGAATCAATACAATGGAGTTTCTTAAAAAAATATGACTGATTGACTGACAAGGTTCAGGCCTTAAGTACTTATGCTGAGGACGAAATGGTGACCTGCAGTGAAAAAAGTATACTTAAAAATATCAAGTGGGTTAAGTGAGCGGGGCATTGTTCACACATGAAAACGGAGCAGACCAACAAGTGGTTTTCCAACCAGACTAATTTGCCTAATCTTAATGGTACTTTAGACCGTGATGGAAACACAGACAACAAAGGTCTGGAGGAACCAAATGATCTTGAAAAAAGTTCTTGGAACTAATTGTTCTGGGTAATTTCTGTAGAAACACAGCTTATGTTTTTGTTTGTGTTATATGAGACAAAGTCTACATATTACTTGCACAATTTTTGTCAGATCTTAAGACCAAGAGCTATTTGAAATCCATATTTGAAATGTCATCTCGTTAGTATGTTTCGTGTATGTGTCTCATTCCATTCAAGTACATACGAGCTTGGTGCTTAATAGAAAATAACTGCTCAGAATTGTTGCCAAAATGGCTGCCAAGTGAACAGACTTTAGTAGATGGGCTTTGGTAACTATGCACAAATAGAATTTGTTTTTCTGAAGTTACTTATGAATTTGAGTGGTTTGGATATGAGAGGCTTTTGTTGGGGGGCTAACACGGCAGGAATTCCAAAAGGCAGTATCGAGTACTCCTAAGAACCCCGTGGTTTAAAAAAAAACCAAAAAAAAAACATAAACAACAAACATCATGGTGTTTGTGATAAATTACATATTCGTTTACAAATGGCAACACATGAGAATGTGCTGCCATACAATTCAGCCACTACAATCAAACAAACAGTTTAAACATTTGTCCATTCATCTTTAGTAGACGCTTTATCCTGATCAAGGTTATAGTGGATCCGGAGCCTATCCCAGGTACACTCAGGAAGGAAATACACTCTGAATAGGACTCCAGTCATCACAGGGCATCACGCACCCACACGTACTCACACTCATTCACTACTGGGGCAGTTTACAGTAGCCAATCTACCTACTGAGATGTCTTCTAGAGGTGGGAGGAAACCAATGACTTAGTGAAGAAAAGGTTTGTTACAGTTTAGGCATATACGGCAACTAGCCTTCTCCAGCTAAAATACAAGATGCCAAATGGACTGCATTTCTGTGAAATAAAACCACTATTTGGTGGTTTTTAGCTCAACAGTTCACTTTTGGACTACAGATCATAAGGTAATGGGTTCAAGCCCCAGCTCAGCCAAGCTGCCATTGCTACCTTGAGGTTACGTGGAGGTAGCAAGGCTATTAACCCTCTCTGCTCCAGAAGTGCCATATCATGGCTGACCATGCACTCTGATCTAGGGCTGCAACCAACAGTTATTTTCGTAATCGATTAGTTGGCCGGTTACTCTTTCTATTAATCGGATGGGGCTCAGCAAAATTTCAGTACCTTTTTTTATTTTTATTTATTTTTTAATTTAAAATAAAATCCATAAACTGAGTATTACAAATATAAATTCAGACTAAAACTTTTCACAACTGTTTGTCCAAAAAAGAAAAGAACCCATCACACACCAAAATATATAACAGAGTAACAGAAACCAGAAGGTGCAGTGAAAGTGAATTTTTATTATTAATTTAGGATTGTAGTTTAATTCAGACTTGTGGTGGAGGATCCCTGGTTCTACTACTTTGTTTCATAAATTTATTTTTTGTAACAGTATGTAAAAGTTGCTCCTGATGGCAAGCTAGCGGCTTGCATGGCACCTCAGTCTTCAGGCTGTGCTAAGGCACTGTAACAGTGTCCAGCTCTTATGAAAGGTCTGACAGTTTAACAGTAATGTACAGCCCATGTGACTATGCATTAATTATCTCATGTTTACAGAAAGCCTTTTTAAATCTACTAGTAACATAGACGTGCTTAATATGGAGAGGCACTTGATGCTGACTTTCACAGTAAATGTTAACTTCATGCTCTTTACTTTGCACATGCACATACTGTATATTGAAGCGTAGGATTCTGTGCCATTCTGAGTGTTACCCTAGATTTTTAAACTTGTACAGAGCTATGAGTAACAGCTCATTAGAGCTGTGTTTAATTACAGCTGTTGGGGGGGTGTTATCGAATCACTGTGTATTGTTAGTTTTCACAATGCATATCATGAATATGAACGTAATGACCTATTTACGAACATAAATATAGTGAAAATGTTCAGCTGAAGTTCCTTCTCAGTAATTTCCCTTTAAACTGCATACACACGCAACCAGATGTCACTCCAATTTTATATGTTTTTAATGGTAATAGATGATGATTATAGTGCACAGTCATTATTTGCTGTGCCAAGATTTTCTATAAATGGCAACGCTGTTAAGTTATTCATAGTTTGCTGAGATGTTGGTTAAATCACTTGATTGGCAGTTGTTGAAGGAAAGAATTTTACATGAGACATTTGCCATTTAAAACTGCAAATTACAGTTGACCGTCATTGCATAACATGGAGGTGGTGGGTGGCAACAAGAGTTAAGACATTCTAAAGAAAATGTCACACAGATGATAAAGATTGCCTCCACCTTTTCTAACTGAGATTGCTCTGATGCCTGTGGTGTTTCACAACAGTTTCTTTCATAACCCCTCCATGTATCCAGTTCTGTATGGAAGAGTATGGTTGACACCCCGCCTTCTCCTCAGCATCTACTGAGCTTGAGCTTGAAACACGAGAGCAAATTCACAGTTAAACGTGAGTGCCAAAAACAATCCAAAGTGAGAAAGTGTCTCTCAGATTAATAGCAAGGCATAAAAAATCATCACAAAGCTCTGTATGTGCCATATATTTTACAAAAAGACATAAGAACTGAATTACCTGCTGGGGATGATTGGGAAGATGCATCAGATTGCTCTGAAATTCTTGTATTTGACAGTGATATGCAAATAAGCTGAGAAGTCTGGGGATTCAAGGCACTGGTGCATACAGGTTGGTGTAAGTGGGGGTTGAGAGAGTGTAGATAGCTCAGGATGTTTGGATGTTTTGAGCCCAGGCAGAGCCGAAAGGATGGTAACCTGTGAGGGGGCGGAAGATTGACCTCTAACCTTGCCAACATCTCAGCAGCGGTTTGGCAGCCCACAGCCTACACCACCCCCAACTCCATTCAGCGTGGATGTGAATGCCTCCTGCTACATAACTGGAGGATTTTTCGGATATTGTTCTATGATCATTCTTGTGTAACGTTTTAAAGAGCATGGCAACAGTTGGGTGTTTTTATATTCCCCCCTCCAAATCCAAACGGCGTGGCCTCTTGTGCTGCTGAACCGTGTGTTACTGTGAGGCAAATGGATGCTTCAAAATAGAAGTGGGTGTATTTATTAAGTAACTCCAATAAGTACTCCTGCACTCATCAGTCAGTAATTGCTAATAATTGTGTGTAAAACCGGTGATGGATTTCGTGGGTGAAATTTTGATGCTGTTAAAAGGTTTTCTGTTGGACCAGAGAGCCTTCAATACCATGACCTTTTGTGGTATTGTTTGATACATGAACAGTTACTTTGATCAAATTAGTATTCAATCACAAGACCACAGATGCACAGACCACACAGTACTGTAGATAAGTGCTTCACATTAAGAAAAAAAAAGAATGAGAATGCTCGTGTAAACTAAACATATAGACTTGTGCGTGGGAGATTTGTGTCTATATATATTAAAAATTTATTTCTTGAAATCATTTGTGGTATACAGGGGCGGTAGAGGTTGGATAATGATCAGTTTTCTTTAGACTATAATAAATGCAGGCAGCAAAGAGCCTAGGATTCAAAGGGATGCGAAGTTCAGTGAGGCTGTGTAGATTAAATATATCACTGTTTTCTCAGACCACTATTAATAAAACTGCAAAACATAAGTATTGAGGCATAGAAAGTACCTGCCTGAATAACAAGATCGCAAATGTCAAGTTGAATTTTGAAAACGGGTTGTATGCCAACACTACATTTGAGGGTGCTTGTTTCCTGAAAAGAATCATTCTGCATTGTTCAGTACTTCTCTTCCCAATTTTATCGAGTGGCACTACGTATTCATGGTACAAGTAGATGTTGAAAAGAGCTTTCTGGCAAATATATTTTTTGAGTTTGTTTATACAAATCATAATTTTTTTTTTCTGCATCAAAGACCAGATTACCCTTGAAGGCATGGTGGTACAACGTGCTGAATGCAGACCTGCAGTCAGTGAGAGCTACATGAAGTTAAAGAAGTGAGGATATCCAGTGATTGTGTAGAAAACCAGTATTCAGTATTCAAAACTGCTAAAGTAAATTGTTAATAACTTAAGTAAACTGTTTGCAGACTGCAGATCAAGGAATCAATGAAGCCGCTCCGGCTGTCTCAGCAGCTGGAGAAAGCAGTTACCAACAATTACAAACCTGTGTCTAATCACACTTATAATGTAAGAGTGCTTCTGTGTTTATCTGTGTTTTACATGTATACATGTAATTACGTGAGTTCTGTGCCTACAGGTGGAATATGAGAAGAAAAAGAAAGAGGAAGGCAAGAGAGCGAGGGCTGACCAGCAGAAAGTTCTGGAAATGCTCTTCTCTGCTTTCGAGAAACACCAGTATTACAACATTAAGGACTTGGTGGAGATCACTAAGCAACCTGTGGTGAGACAATGTTCCTGAGTCAGTCAGACCCATGTGGCCCAACAAATATGTTGAAAAATTATCATCTAAACCTGGGGTGTCAGACCCAGTAATGTAACATTCTACCTTATGTAATACACCTGATGCAAACTAAATGTAATCCCGGAGAAGGAAATAAAACAAAGCTCTATAGAGCAGTGGCCCTCCAGGTCATGAATTTAACACTGTAATGGGATTGAATCTTCACATGAATTCCTAGAGACCTATTTATTCAAAAAAGAGATTAAAGAATTCATAATTTATAATGTAGCCAATCAATGATGAGAAGCTGTGTACATGCATATATCATATATGTATAGATTTGCACCCCACAGGCTTGTATCTCGGTGCCTTTGCAAAAAACACAGCTCTGTAAATGGATGTGAGCCAGTGGCTGATGTAGAGAGTTTAGAAATGTGTCTTAAAATAGTTCTGGGTTTTGTAATGCAGGGCAGTGATTTAATTGGTTTCTGAATGTGACCTCCGGATGAGATGCTTGTTTTGATTTTATGCATGAGAGTTCCAAATTTCTGAATCCAATTTACCCTTCAGGTGCTGATTTAGTGTGCTTTGTTATCGATGGTCAGTATTAAAGCACACTAACCTACGAATGCTTCATTTTGACAGACCACAGTGATACCTAAAGCTTTCTTATCAGCATAATCCAATACATTCATTCATTCATCTTCAATAACTGCTTTATTCTGGTCAGGGCTGAGGTGGATCTGGATCCTGTTAGGAGTACACAGGGAAGTGATGCTAGTCTGTCAAAAGTCTGCATGGTTCTAAAATATTGAAGCATTAATTTAGTACCCCTGGCAAAAAATATGGAATCACCACAATTAAAAATCTTTTTTACTTCGTAGCAAATTAACAAGTCACAGATGTGACACAACACATTTTTTGTTTAACAGCTGAACATTCTGGCTTCATGAAACATACCTCAAACAAGTTAAATGAAATTGTCATTAATGGCATATTTTGTTCCAGATCAAGTGGCGGAAAAAATTATGGAATACTCAATGGTGAGGAAAATTATGGAACCATCAAAAAATAAATAAAAAATCACAATCAGTAATTTGCTGTACCTCCAGTAGCTTTTTTTTTTTTTTTTTAGGCATGGACTGCACTACTGAAAAACAATATTCTCCATCAAGCTTGTTCTAAATTTCATGCCTGACATGAAACCCCATATCAAAAATGAGTGGGGAAATTTGATTTTCTTCAAGCAGTCAAAAAGTTTCAGCATCATCTCCTTGGGTAATGCAGAGTCATGATTCATCACTGAATAGCACTTTCCTCCAATCATCTACACACCATGATTGTTTCTCTTTAGCACAACCTTGTTTTCTTCTGTTTAGGTGTTAGTGCTTGGTTTTCTTTTGGCTTTTCTATATGTAAATCCCATTTCATTCAGCCCTGTCACAAATATTGACTCCTGGGGTGGCTGTGGCTCAGTTGGTAGACCCTGCTGTCCAGTAATCGTAGAGTTGGCAGTTCGATTTCCGGCCCACGTGACTCCACATACCAAAGTTTCCTTCTTGAAGGAGTTTTATCATCCTTTCCATTTTTTTGACAACTCTCTTGGTGGTTACATGTTTCCTTTCAATTAGCCAAGTCCAACAGCTTGTTAAAAGTGTGTAAGCACTCTCTCTTTTTAACGGCTGTCTAATTTGCATTTTTAGACTTGTGCTGGTATTTGTTATGTGATGTGTTTATTTGCTACGAAGTAAAAAAGCCGGGGGAACATCCTCTAGTTTGGTGATTCCATAGTTTTTGCCAGGGGTTGTAATCCACCATACCAGGCTTTCCTATTCAGGAGCTACTTAAGACCTTATAGATGATGTTCAGAGTATTTTTAGAATTAACAAGCTGCAGAATAGATTTTTATGAATTATTATTAATAGGCACTGAAATGGTTAACCTTTATACTGGTGTCATAATGCAATGCGCCATGATTCCAGAACAACATTTCTCCTCAGGTGGGCTTTGTACTGCTCTCTGATTGCATTACCATTGTTAAGGGTTCTTGCCATTCTCAAGTATACCTACCACATAAATATTGTCTTGGTTTCTCCCTGCTTGAGACGTAAATGTCATGAAGTTAGATGACTCATTTCAATACTGCTGAAATATGACACTAATCAGGAGCAGGGAAAGTTTTGGTAGAAAGCCTATGGTAGTCAATACCATGACTACTACTGACCTCCAGTGTACATTGTTTCTAATAGCAGCAAATTAATATATGCTTTTAATATAATGGAGAATATAGTATACTTGAGTATACCTTGACATTGTCATATTAGCTGCATTAGCTTTGTTTTCTTTTTAGTACAATGAATACAGTATGATTGTTTAGATGGTTGAAACGATTTGCTTACCTCATCATAAGGCATAATCTCATTGGATGTTTAAATATAGGTTGAAGGTAAAGGGCTTTTTAATCCCCCTAGCTCCTGAAGAAAGCTTAACTAGTCCCACCCACTTCCTCACTTATTTTAGATTTTGGTTAAGGTGTTGCACTACCGCTCAGAAGGTCGTGAGTTTAAACCCCAGCACCAAACTGCCACTAGTGGGCCCTTGAACAAGGCCCTTAACCCTCAACTGCTCAGATGTATAAATGAAATAAATGCAAGTCGCTGTGGATAAGAGCATCTACCAAAATTGAACAAGTCAGCAAGTTAACCCGCACTGACCCTGATAAAGCATTTCCTGAGGATAAATAAGTGAATGAACCGAGCAGCCTGTTGCGTCCAATACGCTCCTGTGTTAATCAACGTGGTATTACTTTGTCTCATGAGCGTTGTATCTAACCGCCTACTCCTGTGACTTCTTTTCTTGTGCCCTGTGGGATCCTAGTCCTGACATGCACTTGTACTTCAAGAAACCAACAAACCAAACAACAGCGTAAGAGCCATACAAAATCAGTTTGATAAAATATGCCTGATTGAAATAATGACATTTGTGGAGGAATTTAGGAACATTATAAATGCCTAACTGTATTATACTGACTCATATTTTATCATTAGACAATTACATGCATGATGCACGATCAAAGTTCTCATTGCTTTTTCAGGGTGTGTTGCTGAAGCTCATATTTTGTTTGTTGTTGCAGAAGCAACTTTTAACAAAAATTAAAAAACAAAAACCCAGACTGCAGTGTTCACATGCCATTTTGATGGTGTTGTAAGAACTTGTTGCCATGGTGACAGAACGACATCATTTCAATTTCGAGATAGCGCCAGCTCGTTGGCTTGAATGAACAATCATTGCTGCAACAGCAAACCAGCATTTCTGAAAGTCACTTTATGAGGAGACGAACCTCTATAGATACTGAAAAGCCATGATCATTATGAGACTTCTTTAACCAGGAGCTTGATTACAGCATTTCTTTTATGGATGACGCATGACTCTCGATCTCTAACCAGTTTAAACATTCCTAGATTTACCTGAAAGAAATCCTGCGTGAGATTGGAGTTTACAATCCCAGAGGACCTCACAAAAGCACCTGGGAGCTGAAAGCAGAATATCGCCACTACCAGGAAGGAGAAAATGAAGAAGAAAAGATGGTTTAACATTTACCATGACATAGCTGCACTAATACACCTAATAAGACATCGTTCATTTTGTTTGGGCAACAGATGCCATTAGAGAATTTGTTGTGCGTGTGTGAAATGAGATGGTTTTGAACAGAAATTTAAATAAATGCATTTGCTTAACACTGTTCCTTTGGTGCACTGCTATTAAACATACCCGAATGTTCACTCAACAAATGAATCACATGTATCAATTAAGACTTTGTATTAGTGTTTGGTCACAACAGATGACATCACAATTTACATGGATGCTCATACCTAAAGCTGTAAAACATGCTACAATTATTGGCCACAATTTACAGTATCCTCCAAAATCTTTGAGATTAGCAAAATTTAATAAACACGTGCAATTATTTAACATAGTTTTGTTCTGCCATTGTTTATTTTTCTACTACTGGTTTCAAAAGTATATATGCATTCTTACAGCTGATATTGATGCATGCTCTGCAAAAAAGAATCTTCTTGTATTAGGTTGTAGACTGATTTACACAAATACACAGTAATTCCAACGATGCTTGGTGAAGTACAGGTGCTGCATTTTGTGAGACGCTCTCTCGTTATTGCAAACAGCTTTTTATGAAAGTAACATGTTCAGGGTTGTTTTTTTTCTTCTTAAGTTTCAAGGTTTGTCTTTACTGTGATCTTTAGTTTCTTTTTCTCTCCATCATCCTCCTCACTGTGTGGGTGGTCCGTGTGGTCAAGGGTTCAATTCTTGGCTAGTTTCCAATTGTTTCATACATGAATTGTCAGATGTCTCATGTTGAAGGTTCTTTGGTTTTGTACTGTACTAATGGGGGGGAAGGGAAATGGATATGTAACCACGTTTATACCACAGGAAAAGAGGACCTGGATAAGTGCAACAACAGTTGCTAGTAACAGAGCAAATGAACAAAATTTATTGGCATAAGGGTGTCAGTTATGGTACATAATTTGTAGCATTATTTAAAAGAGAATAAAGAAAAAAGCACTGTGTAGAAAATAAAGTACTATTTCCATTCTGTTGGAGTGGAAAATTATTTTATTAGTTGTGTTTAATGCTTATTGTATACAATCTTTGCAATTTTATGATTTAGTTACCCATGATTCTGGTGTGCACTCTATAGATAATATACAAATGAGCTGTTTCCTATTGTGTATTTGTAAGTGATATTGAATGGAAACAAGAAAGCAATAGACTGGGTACAGTAGTTCAATTTATTAACATTGATTAGATTTCAAATGTTAAATGATGGGAATAATTCATTCACTACCAATAATCAACTGACTTGGCACAACAGCAGTGTCGAGTGCTAGTCCAAGTTTTACATATAAAATGTACAAAATAACGTTTCCTATCCAACATGCCACAAGTATATGTGCTATAATACATCAAGTATATATTACACCGGTGGTAAAGTGCATTTATCAGGATATACTTTTGCATTCTCCTTGAAACCAAATTCCAAAGGAACTGTTCCGTTTCAAAATATAGAAATTTAGCTCAACCATATAGTATGCAAATTTCAGAGATGTGGTAATCAATCCCAAAAAAAACATGCAAAAACAGTTACCTTTCAGTTGGGATTATTATTAATGTTAGTAAGTTATGTTAAAGTAAAGAAGGGGTGTAAATACATACTTTTTCAATCTCCACATGACAAGATCCTGTATTGGTATGTTATCTTCACTGTAGTTCCACAAGACCTTACAAAACAGAAAAAAAACCCAAACCCATTAAAAGTAAGGTTCACAAAAATGCTGCTCTTTCTGCTCAAAGAACCAATATGTGCTCAGGTAATACATGCTATGTTTCACTGGTTATAACCTCAGCAGGTAGGGGTCATCCTTGCACATATCTCATCAGCTGTGCTTTGATTAGCTTCTTAGTTGATCAAATCCTGCATGCATAATTCCACAATCATGACTCCATTTACATTATTTTCAGAAGTGATTTGACCAGTCATGAATATGCTTCTGCCCTGATATTTTTAATGAATGTGAAATGTATACCTCAGAAAGGACTAGGTACTGCTCCCTACAGCCATCTGAGCATCAGTTCACCTGTGGAAAACAGCAATAAGTAACCAAACATCATCACTTTCCAAAGTGCTGCACAGGAAGAGAATATGTATGTGCTCAGGTAATACGTGCTATTAGGTTCACTAGTTATAGCCTCAGCAGAAAACAGACATCATTGCACACCATAAACACCGGTTAAATATATTTAGGCTTACATAATATTTAGGCATAAATTAGGACATTTCACTAGTCTTTGCTATATCAAGAGATCATTTCATCATTAATATTTTCTTTTACACTTATCTAATCGGCCAATTGTGTGACAACCGTGCAATGCATAAAATCAGCTGCTCTGACTGTAAAACAAAATGTGTTTGGTTGGAGCGAGAAGGTGCTACAATTGGTCAGTGCAATGTGGCCGACATCCGAATGTCTTGGGTAGACAGTGGGTGGAGCACACCTATTTCTGTATGTGTGTGCACTCTTGATGCCAGAAATGTTTCAAAACCCACAAATGCATGTAGCACTCCACAAATGCACTGGACATGATCCACAAATGAGTTACGTTTGTGACATATGTATAACTATAACAAATTGTAATTACAAATCTCATTTTATTAATTTGAGAATTTTATTCATTTTTGTAAAACTCCTAAATAGAAATCCACAAATATGTTTTGTGAATTTGTGTAATTTTTTTTAAAAGCTTGCTACATTTATTTGTAATTATGAAACAATTCTAACCCCATAAAGATACAGGCAACCTTCACATCAACCATCAGAATGGGGAAAACTTGACTGTGGCATGATTGTTGGTTTCAGGTGGGCTGGTTTGTGTATTCCTGTAACTGCTGATCTGAAATTTTCATGCACAACAGTCTATATATTTACTCAGTTTACACAAAATGGCAGAATAAAAAAATAAAAAAACACCCAGGACAATTAAGAATGGCCAGACTGGCTCAAACTAACAGAAAGGCTACAATAACTCAGATAAACACTCTGCAATTGTGGTGAGTAGAAAAGCATCTCAGAATGCAGAACATGTCGAACCCTGAGGCAGATGGGCTACAACAGCAGAAGGCCAAGTCTGGTTCCACTTCTGTCACCCAAGAACAGAAAGCTGAGGCTACAGTGAACACACGCTCACCAAAACTGGACAATCTGAGAAACTTAGCCTGGTCTGATTATCCATTTCTGCCAAGGAATACAGATGGTAGGGTCAGAATTAACAGAACCCTGAAGGGGTAAGCAGTTGAAGATGGATGGAAGTTTTCCACCACAGGAAAGTCTTCAGGACGGAGGAGGTTA
>JAOUWY010000075.1:18233795-18245107 GCA_025728095.1 Prietella phreatophila
AACCGCTTATTCCTTCTTCAGGGTCGCGGGGAGCCTATCCCAGGAAGCATCGGGGACAAGGCGGGGTACACTCTGGACAGGGTGCCAGTCCATCGCAGGGCACAATCAATTAAAAATACTCATTTAGCCTTGATAGAAGTCCTCAAATGAGTCTCAAACATGCAACAATATCACACTCATGAACTAATTTGCATCAGTATACCTCCTATATACTGTGGTGGAGATAAGTATTTTTTTCAGTAAATATATTTCCAATGAGGGTGCACGGTGGCTTAGTGGTTAGCACATTCGCCTCACACCTCCAGGGTCCGGGGCTCTAGTCCCGCCAGGAGTGTGTGCGGAGTTTGCATCTCCCTGTGCTGCGGGGGTTTCATCTGGGTACTCCGGTTTCCTCCCCCAGTCCAAAGACATGGATGGTAGGCTGATTGGCATGTCTAAAGTGTCTGATGCTCCCTGGGATAAGCTCCAGTTCCCTGTGACCCTGAAAAGGATAAGTGGTAGAAGATGGATGGATGGATATTTCCAATGAGGCTATTCACATGAACTTTTCACCAGACATCAGTATTAACATTAAACATTAAAGTCCATAAATAAAGTGGAATGACACAGAAAAAAAATATTGAACATGCTCAGAAAAAGCAGTTCTCCAAGGCAAGGTAAAGCAAGGAACCAGCCGAAATCCGTCAGTAATTATATCCCCTATATGTGCAAATTAATATCAGCTGGGTTAGTAAATTGATTGTCTATAAAAAGGCTTTTCATTACCAAGGTGTCACACAAGAAACATCTCATGATGGGTAAAAGCAAACAGCTCTCCCAAGACCTTCGGAACCTTATCATTGCAAAATATATTGATGGAATCAAATATAGTAATCAATCTTCTGAATCCTCCAGTACGCACCATCGGTGCCATTATCCGCAAGTGAAAACATCATCACTCTGTCATCAACCGGCCACGCACAGGAGCTCCTCGCATGATTTCTGACCAGGGAGTCAGAAGAATAGTCAGAAGTGTAGCCAAGAACCACTTGGAGGCAGCAGATGCTATCGTCACAGAGAAAACAATAGGCAATGTACTCCACTGCTCACGCTCATCACACAAGATTCCATTACTAAGGAAAAGGCATGTTGAAGCTCATTTAATGTTTGCTACAACTCATTTGGACAAGCCTGTGAAATACTGGGAGAGTGAACTTTTTGGCTGTCATACTGCGCACCATGTTAGGAGAAGAAATGGCATTGCACATCACCCTAAAAACATTATACCAACAGTGAAGTTTGGAGGTGGAAGCATCTTGGTGTGAGATGTTTTCCTCACATGGTACTGGCAGATTTCATATAATTGAAGGAACGATGAAAGGAGCCTTTCACGAGAAGATTCTTCAGAAGAATCTGCTGCAATCCACCAGAATGATTGTGAGATGTGGATGGACCTTCCAGCAGGACATCCAAAGAATATAGCAAAGGAAACTCTTAATTGGTCCATATATCCATTCATCCATCTTCAATACTGCTTATCCTTTTCAGTGTCATGGGGACCCTGGAGTATAACCCAGGGACCATCGGGCATAAGGCGGGGTACACCCTGGTCAGTGTACTCTCAATTGGTTTCAGAAAAACAAATCAAGGCGTTAGAATAGTCCAGCCAATCACCTGACTTGAATCAAATGGAACAAGATTTAAAAGACAATATGTTTAGAAAAATGGACTAAAATCACACCTGAATACTGTGGCTGATTAATTTCTTCAAACAGGAAGTGTCTTGAACCTGTCATTACAAACAAACACTTCTCCACTAAGTATTAAATACATTTCAGTTAGCATGTACAATACCTTTTTCCTGTGTCATTCCGCTTTATTAAACATAACTTTATTTATGGACTTTAATGTTGTGGATTCTTTATATTTCTGGATATGGTGAAATGGTGAAAATTTTATGTGAATAGCCTCATTGGAAATATGTTTACTGAAAAAAATGTTCACGAGTCCAATACTTATTTTCCCACTGTACAGAAAACAACAAGTATTGTAGATGGAACCACTTCATTTATCTTGAGCTTCATCTCTGTTGGGGCCACTTGAAGAGCTCTCTTCCTGCACCTGATCACAGGCCTTATGGTCTCAGGAATTAGATAATCGAGAGTGGAAATTAGCAAAGCAGCAGTACTTCAGATTACTCTATACTAAGTGGGCATCTACTAGAGCTTATATTCAAAAACATAACAACAAGCTGTTCAATTGTGGACATACAGTAGTTAAGGTCCAAATACATTCATCTGTCCATCCATTTTCTGTACCGCTTATCCTACACAGGGTTGCAGGGAGTCTGGTGCCTATCCCAGGGGACTCGGTGCACAAGGCGTGGGACACCCTGGACAGGGTGCCATCCCATTGTAGGGCACAATCGCACACACACTCGCACACAATGGACAATTTATACATAGTCTAAATACAGAGCTTATATATTCTCATAACACAAAGTTCCTTTGGCATAGTGAATACCCTGATCTGACTGCAATAGTCATCTTGGACAAATGTGTCTAAAGCTTCCGTAACATATTTCAGTTCTATACATTTTAAATGTATTAAAGTCTCAATCCTGACATATCTGTCTATTAGTAATGGCTTGGTTAAATCTCAATTAAAAATCTATTTATTTTAATTGAAGAGACAGAATGACAGGTTCAGTCCCCGGAGTCTAAAATGTCACAGTATAATCATATACAGCTAGTGGTTGGTCCTGACACCTGGTCAGAGATTTCACTACTAGATGATGTATGACATTCTTGTTCCCAACATATCCAGCACTGACCCAACAGCTGGCTGAAAATAATACAGTTTCTGGCATTAGTTTTCCATCAAAACTATTTAAAGTTGTAGTTCTCCAAAATCATGTACAATTTCACACCAGAGCACATACTGCACGATCTTTACATTCTTGGACAGATTTTACGGTCATTCCTCTCCATATTTATGTGGTGTATCTAACTCTGTATTAAATCATGGTGTCTGCAGTGGGTGTGTGGTGTTCTCACTTGATTTGGCTCTAACAGGAAATGCATTACAACTTTTCGATTTCAGGTCAAATATATTGTCATTTCTAAGAATACAGCAAATTTTAAAAAGCTTCTCAATGTTAGTGGCTTGGTGAAAGTGGGGTTGTCCTGCTGAATTTGAATGGAATGACACCATGCCTTCTGGGATTCTCAGTGCTCTCAGTGTTTTCCCAAAATTGGTCAAAAGCCTATCATTGGTCTACTATACATTCAAAGCACTTCTGCCATCAACATGTGTCATTAGTTGTCCTTAAGTTATTCATTCACTGACATATAAAATGTAAAATACTTTGGTATAACATAATGAGATCTATTAGCCAATACATACAACACAGCATCCAGTCAACATAGCATATTTGCCAATAGAACTTAGCAATTTATTTTTCATTTAGCATCAAAAACACTTACATTCTTATTCAAAAGTCAAAATAATACAACAAAACAGTTAACACTTTGGTAGGAACAATTTGCACAAATTTCTTAAAGAACTGTCAAATCTGTAGATCACAAGACCATGGACAAAATATATTAAAGTAAAACTTCTATTTGAACAAGGCTGCTACTCAAACATTCACATATTTATAGCCACATTAACATAAAACTGGCCTTCATTTGAAACGAGACAGGCAGTTCTTTCAACAAAACCAGTGGTATGTGCTCATGCTTCTGTTCCTGATCACAAACAACCAAGCAGGAAATGTTTCGATGTGGTTTACAAAAAGTAGGAAAAATATACCTCTTAGACTTGGATACATTTAAGTGGCTTCCTTCATTGCATTCCCTCTGTGAGAGCTCTTTGAAAGTCCAGGTGGGACAGCACTCTGGCCGAATTCATTAACGCCTCGCTCTACGCATCATACACAAACTCAGACAAGATGGCTTGCTTTTACAGAAAGTTTTCTCCAAGTTTATTGTTATGCTTGTCTAATGGAGAGAGTCAAAGTTTCCTTTCCTGAGTCGCCTCCCAGGAAATCTGAAAGCGTTCCAGGGAGAGATTCCACAGTGAGACTCTGGCCCATCTCACATTGCTCATGTCAGCACTGCTCTACTCCAAGGCTGTGTGTCATTGGTTGGCTTTCTCCGTTTCAGAACCAGACACTGGCTTTTGCTTTGTCCTGTTCCAGAGCTGTGGGAAAGAGAAAAAAATAGTTTAATACAGGCACATATATTCCAGGTATTGCATCTTAATATAGGGAACTGTATATGAGATACTTTGTTGTTAACACATATAATTGGACCAGTTATAGAGCGTAAAATTTGATTATTGGTCTAAACATGTATTATATGGAGTATTGTATTTTCTTCCTACCTGTGTCATAGATATCTACAGATCCATGGAAGGATGTTGGCCACCTAGAGGCAGCAGGCGCCAGCTCTGTCTTGATTCCCTCTGTATTAGAAGAAGAAGGGCTACTCGATGTTTTCATGCCAGGCAGCAGAAGGGCACTGAAGCGGTGGTCCAGAGCACTGCTGTGGCTGTGATGGAGCATGGGATGTGTGTGAGTGTGGGGATGATGGTGGCGTGGGTGCATATGAGGGTACATGTCATGGACATGATGGTGTCCGGTGCCACTTTGGCCACCCAGGCCATAGGGCCATGACTCAGTGAGGGCTGAATGAGGATGCAGGCCAGTCTGGGTCAGGCTATGGCCACTCCAAATGCCAGTATCTGCTGTGTGGAAGGCAGCAGCTGCAGGGAAATCACTAGGAACAGAGGGGATGCAGGAGTTGGACTGAGATGGGTAAGTACTGTTCCATAACGAAGAGGACAAAGAGCCACTTTGACCCTCGCAGAGAGAAATGCCGTCTGAAAATGACAAACATCTGAAACCATCAGTACAATACTGATGTAAAAGTCATGTATTAATACAAACTATCTATATCTAATATTAAAATGTCCATGAACTCTGATGATATAATTGTCATCCTCATCATCAATGTACCTTTCCATAGTCCTCCAGATGGGAGCCTAATGCTGTTGGTGTCATTACTGAAGGCACTAGGTTGGCTGAGGGCACGGGAGAAGTGCTCATCCACCACATCGCCAATGTCTCCACGGAAATATGTGAAGAGCACGCATCTGGAGCTCAGATACTCTGTCTCAGCTGGTTGTGAATCCTTAGATCTCACCCCATCCTCACCATGCTGCTCGTCATCATCTCTTTGCAACTCAGTCTCAGGTCTGGGCTTCTCAGCCTCTTTACTCTGGACACAGTGTGCAGGCAAGTTAGCAAAGTCCTGCATCCTGCTGTATGCACTGAACTTTTTCTGTAGAGCAACATGAGAAGTTTTAAATGTTTTAAATGAATACAATGCATACACTTTCTCAGTTCCTGTTGCTGCACTATTGGAATATATTCCTTGAAGAACTAGGTAATAGTTCTTGGTGAACTACTGATTACTATAATTGCTTTTCAACTCGCCTTTTGGCTAAGATCAAGTGTACTACATTCTTATCAGTTTAATATTTGACACATCATCCATATACGAGGATTTCCCCTATGGGGGAATCAATAAATGTACATCTTTATCTTATCTTGGTGTGTTGTAGAACCAGTTAGGTCATGCTCTTAGTACTTTAAAGTGTTTTGCAATTTGAAGCAACTGCATAAATACCCATAAATTATTGTTGTACATTTTTTTAGTCTAGAGCGTTTGACTTTTTAAGCTGATATAGAGTCATGATCAGTCTGCAAAACTATTCACTTTGCTTTACAGCTGATACATAAACGACAGATATATTTTCTTTCATTTACTTATTCAAAAAATGCAACTGATGTAATGGTCTCAATAACTTCCACCACAAATATCTAAAACTGAATAAAATTCGCTGTCAATAAAGTGGTTCTAAGAGCATAACCACTATGTAAAAAATTAAAATAAAAAATGATTCAATAAAAAGTTAGAGAAGGGTTGTTCAGTAAAAGGAGCCAGAAAGAAAAACACTTACTATCAGTTAAGAATGCAGAAGAAAGGGACTCTACCTGCTGCTGCTGGTGATGATAGTATGCCGCTTTATAAGCTGCTGCTGCCGTGGCTGGCAAGTAATGATGAGCTCCATAATTCTGATACATAACATCCAGGCAGCTCATGGCAGAAGGCTGTCAGTAATCTCAATAGGTTTTCAGACAAGCGACCGTATCTGCCTCCTCAATGAGGGATAATTGCTGGTGTCATCACTGCTCTCTATATAAACCTGAGCGTCAACAAAAGCGCTGCAGTGTGTAAAAGGGAAAATTTACATACAAAAAGTTTTCCCAATCGAGCACTCACCATCTACAGCTCGTAGGTCAAAATATAGAAACGAACGCGAGCGCTCCTACCACAGAGTTACCAAAAGTTGCAGCAAGCCGTGCTGATTGGATGGAAGTTTAGCGCGCCCTTGTCTGATTGGAGGAAGTGATTAGCGCAGTCACACACCCACTTCGGATCCAGAGCTCGACAAGCACCCAAACCATAACTCTAGGGATCTTCAGAGACGAATGTAAATAGGTTTAATGAAACGGATCTGTGAAAACTTCTGAACAACTAACGAATTAAGTAGCGAAAATAACTTTTTTTTGTCATTCTCTAGACATCAAAAGAAGCTATATGTCGCCACTGACAATACTATTTTATGTTAATGTTAATGAAAATGGTTGATCCTTTTCATTTACGACTGACCTGTGTCTGTTCAGAAGATCTGTCTGTTCCATTCACGTTCTAATTGCCATTCAATCTGTCTAGGACTTACGCCTGTTAGAATTGAAATACGTTTATTTAACTACGTAATTAATTCATTTGGCATAATATTTGAACAATATCATATATGTTTTTTGGCTTGCACTGGCTCTGCAAGCTTATTTTGAGATCAGAAACTGGTTTGCTCATCCTCTTCTTTTAATACATTTATAATATATTTTATGGAAGGTTTGAAGCAGGTATGTGCTGCCACCTGCTGTAGACTTGGAGAGTGTATGTTCCATGGCATTAACCCTTCATTTCCTGTCATATTATTCAGTTATTCATCTTACAGATTGTAAGAGTTCTGTAGTTAAAAGATTTAGGAATTTAAAAGTGGACCCACATATGGGTCCTGGGTCTAAAGGGTTTATCTGACAGGATTTTGGCTGATAGGTTAGAGTCCTTAAACCCAGAGCCCCTTACAGGTAAAAATAGATAAATAAAGAAATAAATTATTGATATTGAACCCATATACTATTGAAAGCATACACACACACACACACACACACACACACACACACCCCTATTTTTTTACTACCCTTGAGAGTAACTATTAATGTATCTATAATGCTATGCATATATGCTTAATCCTAATCATAACCTCAACCTCTGTGACCAAAATTAATTAATCAATTAATCAACATATAAAAGAGGCTTTAAAAAAATTCTTGCAGCCAAATGTCCTCATAAGGTCAAATCTGCCAGATATTCCTATCCTTGATATCAATATGTAAATACATGGGACATCTTAGAATCCTGGCAGGTTTTAGTGCTTTAGTGCTACTACTCACAGTGGGAGTATACTTACTACTTGCTTACTACTTACTTACTTACTACTTACTGCATGTGGGAGTAGCATTTTATAGGGACCTCTACAAACAGATGGAAGGATGGATGGGTGGATGGATGGATTTTAAAAGACAAAAGAAATGTGATGATTAAATAGTAGCTACAGTGTTGGTGTGTATTTTCAATTCAGAATTAAAATTTTGTGTTAAAGGTTACCAGGATCTTGTGGTTTAGACGCTAGTTTAATTTCACGCTAACAGGTAAGTAACAGCACAGGGAGCCTGATCTATTATGTCGTTTAAATCCATCATATCCATCAGTTTGTTTTAGAAACCATGCTTGCAAAAGAAAGATTTTTTAAAAAAGTATTGACTGCAATTAAATACAGATTAGTATTTGTACCTTTGTTCATGCTCATTCCCTGAACATTTTAACTGGCAGAGAAGATAATCAGCATTATGCAATAATAATACAAAACCTTTGTACAGAGCTTGCACACAGACAGTTATTATATTATTTAGATAAGGTTTAATAATATGCTTCTCACAGTCAGGATGGTGTTTTGGCAGTGCATTTATTAATGTGTGGTAATTACACACCCATTCCCCAAATAATAAGAACACTTTCTATAGCCTGTTGTACATAACAATTTGTAAAATTATTATTATTCTTTAATTTCTACATTATGTGATTTGAGTGATCAAAACATATGAACAGCTTATTAGACAATATAATTATTGTTGATTTGAAAAAAGCACAGTAGGCAGATGAGTGTGTGTGTGTGTGTGTGTGTGTGTGTGTGTGTGTGTGTGTAGCAGCAATCTCCTCTGACTGGCTGTGTCCTCATCCCCTCCTCCAGATGGTACGGAAGAAGCATGGCCTGCAGGATGTGATCAATCCCTAGAGACACATGAAGAGGAATGCTAAACTGTTTATTCTTTGCTCCTCTGCTTTGCCTTAATACCTGTTTAATCCCCCCTTTGTCCTGTGAGGGGAAAATAAATTATGTGTATTTTAATTAGTATACGGGGAAAAAAAGAGATGTCTTGCAAAAAATAACGATGTCACTGTGAAAATTATTATGCTAAAAGATTAGTCAACATAACCTCTAATTAAGAAAAGTTAAATAATGTATACAACTGCATAACACTGTGACAAAAATCTTAATTATCCACATGTTTTCATTTTATTACTGTAATTGCTAATTTTTTCTCTCCAGAAATTACATTATTACATGCCAAAGACCATGCTCCAGAGTAATGTTAATATTAATACAATAGTCATGTACGGACAAAAGGTCCCCCTAAACATCTACCCAGTTTCTGTGTTTGCTAATGTTTTGCTTTGTTTTTGTTTTTCATTAGTTACATTAGCCATCTAAACTCCCAGGAACCATTGGCAAGTCCAGCCATAGACTTTATGGTCAAAAGTATGTGGACAACTCACCATCACAGCCATATGTGGACTTTCCCCAAACAGAGAATGTCTTTGCATGTTGTATCAGTACAGTTTCCCTTCACTCGGACTAAGGAGTCCAAACAGGTTCCAGCATGACAATGCCACTGTGCATCAAGCGAGGATCATAAGGACATAGTTTGTCAAGACTGGAGGGGAAGAATTCAAATGACCTGCAGAGCTCTCTCATCTCAACCCCAGTGATCACCTTTGGGATGAATTGGAATGCCAACTGCACCTCAGGCCTCCTCGCCGAACATCAGTGCCTGACCTCACTAATGCTCTTGGGAAAATCTAAAATGGGAAATGCTAAATGGAAAATTCTCCACAACCATGCTCCAAAATCTAGTGAAAAGCCCACCAAGAAGAATGTTAGCTGTTATACCAGCAAAAGGGGGATCAATTCCATATTAATACGCATAGTTTTGGAATATTATGTTCAGGTGTCCACATACTTTTGGCTATAAAGTGTACATACATTCAACATTTGGCTTGCAACTGCACACATTTCCTATTTATTTCAGTGTACTTACTGAATAATTCATAGTAGTTACCAAATAATATGTTTTAAGATGAATAACTGAATAATAACCTGAGAATTTAAGTTTGAAGTTAATTTAAGTGTGAACAATCAAGCCTGTTAAGCATGAAATTATTTTATTTGTTAGAAAAAATATATGCTCACTTTGACTGCATTACCAGCACAATTATAGGAGTAACATCAGAGACACAATTATTTAAAAATCTTGAACTTGCAGTCTATGAATTATTGCAGCACACTGATGATGCCATTGTGCACATCCATTCTCCAGTTATTTAAATTATTATTGTTATTTTTGCATCTGTAGAACTAAATGTCTAATTGAGGTTAACGTGTCAAAGGTACAGGTAAAAAACATAATATCTTGGTAAAAAGCAAAATCCTATTTTCAGGAAAAATGTATTTAATAGAACACTCTACAAGCATGTCCACATACAGAGCTATTTTTCATACACTTAATTATCCTACTGTTTCAGCAATTACATTATCATCTGAACACTGAATGTGATTTTTAATTGCATGAGTGGCTCTTAAAAGAAATCTAATTTCAGTTGGTATAACTGTCCTGGAGTAAGCCCAGGCACCAAAGCTTTTTTGTGTTACTTGTTCACTTCGATTATTTCCCTTTTAAATCGATTCACCATTATATCAAGGCCATCTTAAGTAGGGTCCATGCATGAACATCGGATAATTAGGCATCCCTGGGGGTTTTTTGTGTGTAAATGTCATTATTTTGAAAATGTAATAACAATGAAGAGAGTTAAAATGAGCTGATATGGATTCAAAGACCTCATAGGTAGAGATAGTGAAACTCATCAGTTCTTTGCATACTAAAGAAAATATATAAATGTCAAAAATGAACTCAGCTGGAAGGGCATACTGCAAATTCTTTTTGAGTGAATTTCTGCATACTTCTTGCCTTTATGAATTTATTTTATTTCAGACTGTTTATATTATCTGATCTGCATTTTCCCTCTTTTAATTAACCACTGAGTCTGCATGTGTTCAGTAGTCACCAGTCATTGAATGTCTATTGGTTTTTTTGTGTGTGAAAATGTATTAAAATGAAACTGCTTAGTTTTCATTATTATAATGATTCTAAAAGATAACAATGTGGACACAATATACATTTTCTGCTAAGAGAGCAATATGAGTAATTAAGAGAGGATGAATTTATTTAATCTGTACTCTGCCAATCTCGCTTACATGCTCTGTGTTTTTGGCACATATTTGTTGAAGACAGGGTGCACAGACACTAGCTAAGTCTGTCTGGAATTCTCCCAGTGTCCCTGTCTGAAGGACTTCTCCTCCCTTTGCCCTTCTAACTTTAATGATTCTAATTCCCCATGCAAATACTGTTCATTTGCTTCAGTTGAATAATTCTGGCGTCTCCTTTACCCTGAGGCTGTGGTAAGGGAAATACAGGGGAAGACCTGGCAATTACAAATTTCTACCCTACTTCGTGTGCCCTAACTTATCTGAACCATGCTGCCAGATGTGGAATTGAGGAGAGTAGGTCAAACATTGCCATCGGATGGTGCACTGTGATTGAAGAAAATTATTTTGCCAAATAACACATTTAAAAAGAAAATCATGGTAATGTTATCCATGTGAGACATATTTATACATGACTGATTAATTACTGGGTCAGTTATGGGTGGCAGTCTCTGATGGTGAATGAGTGTGTGTGTGTGTGTGTGTGTGTGTGTGTGTGTGTGTGTGTGTGTGTGTGTGTGTGTGTGTGTGTG
>JAOUWY010000075.1:18250913-18262375 GCA_025728095.1 Prietella phreatophila
GGGGGGGCGGCAATCTTCATGTCTAGTTCCAGTCCCCATTTCTCTGTAGGCAAAATGTAAACAAGGAAAATACTGAATTAATTTCAGTGTGTTCTTGTGGTATGGCCCACACTAGATGTATTTTAATCTGATGAATGAATGGAGAATCAAAGAACTGCATCTTTAAGAGGTGCAGTTTAATTCCATAAAACACATTAATTCCACATATTTTGTTGGCACAAAGTCACACCTTTTGAAGTTCTCCTTTTTGAACAACTTAAAATCAGATTTAGTACAATGCTTTCTGAGCACGAATCTGCTGTCAGTATTGCACTGTGGTTGGAATTGCCTTAGTGGCCTACATAGTGGTCCTCACATGCATTAGACCTCAAAGACAAAGGATCCAAGTTTCAGCTCAATGAACTATAACTGGATTTTCAAGGCAGATTTATTGTATGTTCCTCCTCATCCTCTTCTGCCACAGATATCATCAAAGAGCAGACTAAAGAGCTGAGAGGCACACAAAGACAAATCACCAGAGACCGTGCTACTTTGGAGAAACAAGAGAAGCAAATGGTAAGTGGAAAAGAAAAAGGAATGTATGCATGCAAAAATTATTTCCTAAATTCATGTTTTCACTTGAACTGTACAGAGCACTTGCAGTATTTTCAGTAAAGTGTTGTCTGTTATGCTTGTGACTTATTGCTGAAACAAGTAAATTAGATATACTAAATGGCACTAATAGGAGTAATGTTCTTGCTAAAACACCTGAGGGCGGAGGAAAAAGAGAGTGCTAGTCTGCATTATAATCTCTGAATAATGTATTTCCCCTCAATTTTACCATATTTTAATAATTAAATTAAAAAACTGATCTGGCTTTTTAGTAAACATAGAAATCTGAATATGTTGCCTCCCAGGAAGTTCATGTAATATCCTTTTAATATCCTAAAATCCTTTTTCATTCTAATTAATAAAGTTATCTGTTGGGAGACTTCGAAAGATGTCTAAAGTGAGCGTTTTTGCAGAAGTGTAACACAGGAAGCATTGTGTCTCTGCAAATGCTTTCTGGTAAGGCATCAATTTATCTGTAGACCCTGACAAACTATTAAATAATAACACATTGTCATTCGGCAGATTGATGCAAAGTTTTCAGTGCAGCTTACTTTACCATGTCTTATGATAGTGTATCTACTGTCAGACTGTAGACAGGAGGCTATACTGCTTTAGACATCAGTCTGTAGACTCTCTTAGACTCTAAGCATGGCCTAGTGTCTGACACAGCAATAAAACATCCCTAATAAATTGTATTCCACTGCTCCAATTTCACTCCACCAAACAACATTAATAATCACCATGACAAGATCAGATTCTCATAAACAGTAAGTTTCTATTGTAAAATTCCCCCTTTTCAACCAGGAAGAGTGACACCATACTAGTGAATCATCTACAAAGGGCACTTTTTTTATGCTGAAGTAGGAAGATGTTTTTGTCAATGCTGCATGTGTTTGTCAATGCTGCATTCAGGCTGTTATTTTGTGAAAGAGAGTGATAGATGGCAAGCACCTGTTTCAGTGTACACAAAGCCAGTGTGAGTTTCAACACTTCAGAAACACTAGTCATGTGGAAAAAAAAAAGAAATAAGTACATTCCATAGAAGAATAATAATTTTTTTTTTTTACATATTTGGACAAGCAAACATTTGATCCTCTTTGAAACAGTGCCTATTAATAAAAGTGATGCACTCTATCAAAGGACACATACAATTGACATTTTTCAGTAATTTAAGAAAACAAAATCACTTCGAAAGTCACATGGAAAAAGTAAGTACACCGCTACATTTAACACACCTTGAAATCCATAAGATTAGAATCAGGTGTTCAAGATTGGGGTCCAGTGATTACAGTCTGCTTAGGGAGTGCAGGTGGAACCTGTCTTATTTATATCTAGAGTCTGGTGCTTACTTTGTTATTGAGGTGTGTGGTGTCATCATGCCAAGGTCTAAAGGGTTTTCTAAAGGCCTTCAGAAAAAAGGTTGTGGATGCCTTTGAGTCTGGCAAGGGATTAAAAAAGATCTCCACATTATTTGAAATACCTCATTCTACTGTACGGAAAATAATTTACAAATTGCGCATATTTCTAATCACTGCCAATTTGTCCAGGACTGGCCTTCCCAGCAAATTCAGCCCAAGAGCAGACCGTCTGATGCAAAAAGAATCCTCCAAGAACCCCAAAATTTAATCACAGGATCTGCTAGTAAGTCTTGTAACTGTTGGTGTCAAAGTGCATGTATCTGCGATCGGAAAGAGATTGCACAAATTTGCCCTGCTTGGGAGGTGTGCCAGGTATAAGCTTTTGCTGTCTAAAAAGAACATTAGAGCAAGACTAGTTTGCCAATGAGCATATAGGCAAAGACCAGGCCTTTTGGAATAATGTGCTCTGGACAGACGAATCAAAGATAGTTGTTTGATCAGAGTAACAGCAGACATGTTTGGCGCTGACCAAAGACAGCTTTTCAGGAGAAGCACCTCATACCAACTGTGAAGCACAGTGGTGGAAATGTTATGGTTTGGGGTTGCTTCGCTCCCACAAGGACTGGACAGCTTGCATTCATTGATTCAACTATGAATTCTGCATCATATCAAAGAGTGCTTGAAGATAATGTGAGGCCATCTGTCTGAAAGTTTAATTGGAATTGAAAGTGGATCTTTCAACACGATATTGATCCTAAGCACACTAGCAAATCCACTGAAGAATGGCTCAAAAAGAAGAAATGGAGGGTTATGGAATGGCCAAGTCAAAACCCGGATTTCAATCCCATTGAAATGTTGTGGGGGGATTTGAAACAGGCTGTACATGCAAGAAAATCCCTCAAACATCTTGCAACTGAAAGAATATTGCATGGACGAGTGGTCAGAAATTCCAGCAAGCCAATGTCAGAGACTTGTGAAGAATTATGCAAAACACCCACAAGAAGTTATTTCTGCCAAAAATGGCAATACTAGCTTCTGAGGCCAAGGGTGTACTTACTTTTTCCACAGGAGAATTTCACATCTATTTATATTTCTGTTGAATAAATGATTGAAAAAGCTATTTTTCCTTGTGGTTTTGTTCAAGTATATCAACTTTGTAACTTTATAAATTTATAATTTATAAATTTCCAATTTTTTCACGACTGTATATCTTGAATTTTTGACAAACAGTATATTATAGTAAATTATATATTATATCCTATACTACAAAACAACATTTCAGTATAAAAAATGGTAGGTAAGAATGGTATACTTGCTCTTTTGGTATTAGTGAATTATTTATTAATAATTAACACTTCCATAATACACACCTAATGTGTGTGTGTGTAGTGTTTTGTTTTGTTTAAGTCTCCAAAATAATGAAAAAACCTTTGTCTAATTATGTTGGTCAATTATAATGACCAGAAGATTCCTCAAACCAAGTAATGCAAAGAAAGAAAGACTAGGGTTTAATGACTATCCATAAATCTGCAGTACTGTGCAAAAGTCTATTTTTGTTTGACATTGTATATTTCTCAATCATTTTTATGTTTGTATGTCAGTAGAAAAAGCAAAAAATTACACAACAGATCACTTTTCAGACAAAAAAAAAAACATAATGAAGGCTGCATACAAAAAAAATTAAGCAAGTGTGACAAAGACTTAACAAGAACTTTGGCAGATGCTCCAAGATGCTCAGTTAAACTTCCCAGATAATTAACTTATAAAACGGCACAAAGTACACCTGAGAATAATAATAATAATAATAATAATAATAATAATAATAATAAAAACATAAAGGGTTGTCAATACAATACCAAATATTGACGTTGTTTAGTTTACTACTGTTTACTGCTCTTTATATTATATTTCTTATGAAGTTATTCTAAACTTTTAAAATGATTATATTGGACTTTTGCACATTACTTTATATTCAATTGTTTTTATAGAAGACATGGCATGTACCATATACTTAAAACTGAATAGATACAAGTTCTCTTAATTTTCTCATTGCTATTTTTAAAAACCTCAACATTAGCAGCACTGTTGTGCAATTCACTTTGGTGGCGATCTGTCCTACACTTTTTGCAGGAAGATATTTTATGAGCAATTTTGTTAATTTATTAATGAAGCCATGTGTGTATTCTAGTTAAAGCTGCTAATGTGCAGTTTTCCAGTAAACTGAGACTGTGGTGGTGTTGCAGGGTAGAGCTTAGTGTATGCCTTCATTCTACAGTAGAGCATTTGTCTAATGTCTAAATTCCCCAGGGCCCTAATATGCTGCTTTTAATCACTTACTAACAGATGCTTACTTGAGAAGCTAAACTCAGCCATCAGCTTCTACAGTTTACCATCGAGCATAATTCTTGTTATAGAAACCATACCTGGTATTTCTTTAAAGAGGCATTTCAGGTAGTCATATTTGGTAGGAAGTTATATTTAATTTAAATTATACATCTATTTGCCCTCAACAGGAAATGGAAATAAAGAAAATGGCAAAAGCTGGAAACAGAGATGCCTGCAAGATCCTGGCTAAGCAGCTGGTCCAGCTGAGGAAGCAGAAGAGCCGAACTTATGCTGTGAGCTCTAAAGTGACCTCTATGTCCACACAAACAAAGGTCATGAACTCTCAAATGAAAATGGCTGGAGCTATGTCTACCACAGCCAAGGTAAGGCTGTTACTGTTGGTGCCACTACACTTCCCTAAGTTTAGGAATGATCCTGTTAACTTTGTGATCATTGTTGGTGGGAAAACTTTAGGAAGGCTGCAGAAGCCCATACACAGCAGATACTGAGCTACAAAAGGATTCATAAGCAAGTGTAATTAGCACTAGTCTCTGGAGGAGACGAGGCAGCAGGCATGCAAATGAACTATTCCTGATACAGCGCTAGTAACAGACAAAAAACGTGCATATTCTAAACCCACTGCAGGCAAGTCGGTGCCAACAGCTGTGGTAATTCAAGTTATAATAGTGTCTATTAAATTGCTGCATTGAAAAATCTTGTAGTTGGGTCTCAGAAGTGTGATTGCAGGCCACAGTGAGGTGAGAAACTGCCCCCTGGATGCCTTGGACAGCATGACTAGTGTGAGCCCTTGCATTAACGCAATAAAAAAAAAAAAAAAAAAAAAAAAACAAGCTCAAAGCAGGGCAATACTCTGAGCTAGGAATAATGGTATCAGACTCTATGATGAAATTCTTAGACTCATTCTTAGTGCATCTTATTTTGATGTCTAATATAATATCTGAAATTAAATTTGAAGTCAGACCTCTAGGGAATTTTGGACACTTGTAAATTACTGTTATAATTTTTCACAAATTATTTAGTCAGTATTCACAAGGGAAAATGCAGTATTGAAGTAAGTATAGTATTGATAAATCGGAAGGTTGGACTTATTATCAGTCTTATTAAATATGAATGGTAAAATGATCATGCCTAATGATGAAACCTAAGGCAGGATCAATAATAAAATATATAATATTTTATAGTTTATAAAAGCCCTTAGTTCTGAATAAAGCCTGTAATTGCGAGGCTTTCAAAATGTAAGTGATATTAATTGAATTTAGTAGATGTTTTTCTCTTCTAGTTAATAGTTAAACTAGGCCACACTTTTACACACACATATGCGCATATGCACACACTGTATCTTCTGTGTCAGAAAGGAAGCTATTAATATTTACTTCCCTGACTGTTGATGTTGCCTGGGATTTGTAGTGTCATAATGAAGGCTTTGTGGAATAGCTGCTGTCAAAGACAGGGTCTGTAATGAGGACATGACAGAGATGATTTGTGTAAATAATTCTCTATAATCATAGGGCTTTTCCTGTTTTGTCTGCAGTGTCATTCTGCTGGATCCCCATAGGGCCTTTAAAAAAGTCTGCTCTCAGCTCAACTTGTTTTATGCATACTGTACTGACAACAGGATTTATGTTGAGCTACATTCAAAATTTATTCATCTATGCTGCAGCCTTCCTGTGATTATAATGTTTTATCCCTGTGTATCAAATGATACCATGCTATTTTTCTCTGAATCTGATTCATAGCGTATCTTTCAGACTATGCAGACTGTTAATAAAAAAATGGATCCAAAGAAGACCTTGCAAACTATGCAGAACTTCCAGAAAGAAAATCTGAAAATGGGGATGACTGAAGATATGAGTGAGAATTCATTATTTAATTCATTTATGAACTTAATGACCTGAAATTATGGTTTTTGTGGCATAAATGTACATTCTACCAGCAGCACACGTGAATCTTTTTAAGAACATCTCATCTGATGTCTGTGCTTGAATGTGAAAAACTCACTCTGTAATGATCATATAGATGAAATGCAGAAATAAATAAAAAATAATGCAAATGCATAAAAGAACAGACAGATATATACTGAAACACAACAACAAATTAAAGTGAATGCATCAATAAATATGTAAATTTTTAGCTTTTTGTTTTGAATTATGTTTGTAGTTATTTATTAGTCGAGATGAGATGAGATGAGACCAATAAGACATACTCGTATTTAGTACTATAAATTACTAATAATGTGTGTGGTTTTTTTTTTTTTTTTTTTTTAATACTCAGTTAATGACACACTGGATGAAATCTTTAGTGAGTCAGGGGATGAAGAGGAATCTCAGGACATTGTGAACCAGGTGCTGGATGAAATTGGAATCGAAATTTCTGGAAAAGTAAGAGACTCATTTACACTTTATCTAAATTTCTGAGTAGTTTTACACCTGTCTCATATGGATATTTTGGTGTTTAAACATGGATTTTATGCAATTTAGGCAGATTTGTGGCTTCTGGCTTTGCCTTTGGTTTGTTGGCTCACCCAATTCTCAGACAGATGTATGATGTGCTCCCTTGGGCTCAAACGTAATCTATATATTACCTAATTTCTTTCATCTTTCTCTTTGTTAGTTCTTTCAAACACAATTTGATTATTTAGTCTTGAAGTGTCTTATCTAATGTCAGACATTAATCTGAAGGACTGACACAGACAAGCAGCTGTGTGGTTGTTGGTTGTTAAGCTGATGTGATTTTGCTGAATGGTGTTGTGCAGATGGTGAGCGCCCCCTCAGCTGGAAAGAGTCTCCCCAGTGCATCAAAGGCCAAAGCTGCTACCATTTCTGATGAGGACATTGAGAGGCAGCTGAAGGCCCTGGGAATGAATTGAAACTCTTTGCACTCTACACCTGTGCTCTCAGAGCCAAAGCAGAGGGCTTATACTAAAGCACACATACACACACAACTTTACTGACTGTGGATCCAGAGTGCCAAAGGGCTAGCTACTAAATCAGCTACGTAAAAATGTAATAATGATAAAGTTTGTAGGATTTGCTGTATTTATCTAAAGAGCACAAGTGGTGTTGGGGCTGAGTGAGTAAAGGAATGGTCTTGTGAAGGAGGTCTCGGAATGAGACCTTACTGTTCCATTGTCTTTTGTTAGACAAAAAAGTAATTTGCCTTTCAACATACCGAAAGACCAGCCTTCTCGAAATCATTTGCAATCATTTAAGGCTTTAAATCCAATACTCTAGCAGCATTGCATAATCCTAATACACTACAAAATGGAGTTATGACATAACTTTAAGTGTAGTCTTTGGGAGAAAGACTACACCTAAAGCGCCATCTTCTTACTAGCTAACATCCTATACATCCCCATATATCCACATTTCTGCACTAGTGACAGAGTTTCAGCATTTGCTAACTCCCTAGTATTCAACTCCTATCCATGTTGGGGGCCTTGGTGTTACCCAAGACATCAGTCCAAGCTCAAGGAGTTCTCCCTTGTTTACAGTTCTGTAATCTTCATGTCGTTTATCTGAGGGCAAGATTTTCACACCTAGAAGTATGGTGTTATGGTATTAGTGTACATAATATTAACTTTCTGGTAAAGTATTTATACCTGTGCTGTTTTGTACTTTTGCAGTATGAAATGCTCATTTTCCAGTTTATCTCTGTAGGTTCTCGACCATGAATATTGAAAGTAAGTTCAAGCTAAAGCTTTCTCACAATGAAATGAGTGGCTTTGATATGCAGTTGGTAAGGATTTGGTAAGCATTTGTCTTGTTCATTGAAAAATCTTGCATTAAGATTTGTTGAATGCCATTATGATGAAATGGTCTTCATTACTGAATTAATTTGGAAGGCTAGTTGATGCATTGTCGTAATTAACATAATACATACTGTAATTTAGATATGACTGCACTAGGACATACAAGTGATCCTGTCAGCAATAATGCAATTAGCTTAATATTAGCGCCACACAAAGGTATTTAATTAGATGCAGACACACAGGTGTTGAAGAAACACAAAACTGTAGCATCAGCTGCGGTTAATTATGTGGTCTGGTATTTGCTGAAGAATACTGCTTCATTATCAGTCCACATGTGCAGGTTAATTATGTTAAAGGCCTGTTACTGACCTGAGAATTCCCCTGTCATGGTCAAATTAGAGCCATGTTTATAGATAAGAGAAAGAAGCTGTGAAAATTGCCAGGAAGGACATCAGTGTTACTGCTGTAGTTCTCATGTTAATGAGTGAGTACATCATTAGCTGAAGGACATTTACATTTAAATCATACTGTGTCCACTGAATTATACAAGTATGCAAAAGTCATTAAACTCTGGTGTAGTTTTAGTGCCAGTTGGAAAAGCAATACATCTATCCACCTTTCTTTTTCTTGTAAACATTATGATTAACAGTACGTTTTATTTTAATGTTTTGTTTATTTTATTTTTTAAATATAACGTGTTTAAATGTAGGTGAATAAAATTTTATGGATTCATTTGGTTTTGTAATGAATAAAAAAAGAAAAACACTGTTCTGTGTGTGCTGTGTTCTGTGTGTGCTGTGTTCTATGTTTTCTACAAAGTTACAAATGCATCAGAAAATGGAGCCGTTTGTGTGTTGTTTATTTGTTTTTGTTTTTAAGAAATTGCAATGCATAAATGTACAAGTGCCAAGTTGTCCTTTTAGACCATTCTTAATTGCGTTAAATTATGCCTAATTGTTCATAATGAGAAGCAAATATAATTTTTACATAAGCTCTTAATGAGTTTTTGCAGCACGACCTTGCTTAATTGAATTTCAGTGGAACTCATTAGTTTCAAAATAATTTAACAGTGTGTGAAATAATGGCTTATAAATAGTTTTAAGATGAATAGATTTGTGGAGAAAATCCACCACTGCAATTTAATAAAAAATTGTTTTTTTTATTATTCTGTATATACTGTATACTTACATTTTTCCAGGAACAATGCACCATTCTAAAGTGTAAATTCAACTCTATAACTCAGATAAGCAATGTTTAGTTTATTGCAAGTCGTGACAGGATGCTGATGTTGGTATAGATCATGATATTTCATAAATATGTGTGAGAAAGTCCTTCTGAATGTGTTCATACACTCAGGATTGTAGAACATTACAATAAATATTGCACAATAAAACCAGTGGGGAGATAGAATAGCTAATGCGACTGCCCTACACACCTGGAGAAGTAAATTAATGTCTGCCTCCACACTTGGGACATGTACATCCCCGACGTGTGTGTGTGTGCGTGCGCGTGTGCATGCACATGCTTTCTTATCTGCTAGTATGACTGTTGTGAATTAAGAACTACACTTAGTTTTTACTGCTGTTAATTGATCCCGTTAATTATACAAGGTTTTTAATTATTTAAGGTATTAAGACCAGCGTGATTAGAATGAGAGCCTTTAAAAACTCACAGGGTCATTATACTCACCATGAAGTCATCTTATGTGTTTTCGTTGACATTCACTTTTTATTATGTTACAGTGATGTAACAATAGGAAATCAGTATTTCACTGCCTTATTTGTAGATCAATTCAATATATTACATTTAAACTACTGCAAAAGACAGACCTGAATATATTAATTTAAATAACTTACTACATCAAAATGCTTTGTCACAAACTTGGATGAATCATTTGTTCATCCAAATAAAATAAATAAATAATAAAAAATTAACCTCACAATGAGTCAACCTGATGTGAAAATCTTATGGCAACCCAATGGTATGCTAATGAATTACAGCATTTCTTCTGCATATGATCCCTTAAATGGGTCACTTCTGTACAGGCAGAGCATTACATTCACTTCTGTTCACAAACCAAGAACTTTTTTCTCCCCCATACAATGTCAGTATGCACTATTTATAATACTCTGAACAAGACAATATTTCTCCATTCTCTATGACACAAAGTTACTTTGATTGTCTGAAGAGTTAAGAGGTAAATGGTCTGAGCCTGAGCAGAGTAGCTTTTTAACACATCATCATCATCATCATCGTCTATCATGTCTACCTACAGTGTCTTTGGTCATGAAAGGGCTGTGATGTAGACTTGTCTTGACTCTTTTCTCCCTCTGTCTGCGGTTGCAGAACCAAACACGTACCACCTCCTTCTCCAAATGGAGTCCTTCTGCCATGCGCACAATCTCCTGTGAGGATGGCTTACTCTTCTCCACAAAATTCCTCTCCAATGCTTCCTTTGCCCCTAGACTGAGGAAGTGAATTAAAAATACATTTCTAGTGAACTGTATTTTAAAATAATGCAAGATCTCAGAGATTCACTTGCACTTGTATAGTACCTGATGGTAGTTCTTCGCTTCCGTTTGCGTTCTTGAAGTCCCATTTTGTCGTTAAATAATGCTGTGGAGAGAAATGAAGTGGGAATACACACCTGAGCATGAGTCCTAATTTTTGTCAAATGCTTTTTGATAATAGTTGGGACCATATGTGCCTGGATATTTCACTCTTTTATATTCTCACAGTATAGTCTAAACTTTTAAGAAGTTAGGATACAATACTGGCATACTGTAATATATTATATTACGCGTTTCAGTGTAAGCTGCTCTTGTTGATCACTCACCCCCAGCCTGCTCAGCCTCCTCCAACCATTTGGCAAGTATGGACTTCAGCTTGCAAGCATTTTTGAAACTGAGCTGTAGATTCTCAAAGCGACAGATGGTGGTCTGACTGAACTCAGAGCCGTGTACAGCTGCTAGAGCCTCTCCAACATTAGTCTGAGTGTAACCTATGAGGTTTATATCACATCCAACATTAGATTTATTTCTGTGATATTTTCTTGTATTAATGTCAACTTTGTCATTTTGTTCACCCCGCTTGAATCTCCAAATTTTTCTGGTTGCATCAGAATTAAATACTTTAGAAATCACAAATTCTATGCTGTTATTATGCAAATAATATATATATTTTTTAAAGAAAAATATATGACGGTGCATTTCACCATGTTATGTGCTGAACTTACACTGTGAATTCAAGTAAACACGTGACATCATGCGAATGTTTGATCTAATGTGAAAATAAATGGTCTGTAAGCTCAAACATGAGAATATTAACACATGAATTATCCATCCATCCATCCATCCATCTTCTACCGCTTATTCCTTCTTCAGGGTCGCGGGGAACCTGGAGCCTATCCCAGGGGGCAT
>JAOUWY010000075.1:18262475-18272973 GCA_025728095.1 Prietella phreatophila
CGCAGGGCACAATCACATACACACTCACACACCCATTCATACACTACAGACAATTTAGACACGCCAATCAGCCTACCTTGCATGTCTTTGGACTGGGGGAGGAAACCGGAGAACCCGGAGGAAACCCCCATAACACGGGGAAAACATGCAAACTCGGCACACACATGGCCCCGGCGGGACACATGAATTATCCTACATTTTAAAAATTATGGTGAAAATAATCCACTTGTGTGTAAAAATTAAAGCACATGCCCTACATGTGAAAAGCCCACTACATGTGACAAGTGTGTGTCTAAATACCAGATGTATTATGACTTTGTGACTATGTGAATTTTTAGGTCTACAACTGCGGAATAAACAAACAAACAAACAAACCAGAAAGCACAGATTCACTTTTGTATTATAACTTAAACTAACTGAAGTCTATACAATTATCAACAGCTGTTAAAAACAACATAATGACTGGGACAAACCAAGTTTGATTCTGCGTAGTTTGAAGTCATTGGCAAATTTCTCGAGCTCACGAATCTGGGGTGAGTCCATGTCTGGTGGTTCCTCTGGGGCTCGACTCTTCCTCCTCAGCTCCTGTTTGATGTCTCCCAGGGTGGGCTCATCTGTGAACAGGGCCTGGGGCAGTGTAGAGAAACTGTGGGACAGAGTACACGAACCTCCCGCCAGACTGTGCTCAGGGAACTTATACAGACATGGAGCCAGGGCACCTTAGGGTTAGATGAAGTCAGAGACATTAGCAATGGTACAATGGTGTATTTGTATATTAACAAGAAGAAAGAAAAGGTGTATACGCATGTGTATTACATCATATTGTAGCCAAAGTCACTTGAAACCTAATACAAATGTTTAGTTTAGTTGGCACACAAAAAAAGGACTGTGCTTCCCCCTTGTGGATAGATTTGTAGCATGCATCTTCACAACATTTCAGTTTTAACAGTAGAAAAATCCTGGTTTAAATGTCAATTAAACCGAGCATGCTAGAAAATGCTTAATGTATAAGTTTTTTTTTTTTGGGTGTTGACGAAGACTTTTGGCGTGAAATATTGCCTTCCTTAAGTCAGGGGTTCTCAAACCTTTGTAGCCAGGGACTACAGACTGTAAAATAAATTCCATTTTAACAGCATAATCCAACTCTCATTATAAGACTGAATATTTGACTATCTGCAATGCTATTAAGGCTATTTATTGGAACCACAGAACGTTTTATTCCTGGACATTTCTCTGACTGAACATTATTATTATTATTATTATTATTATTATTATTATTATTATTATTATTATTATTTGTAAGCTTACTTGGTCGTTTTTAGTGAGGTTGGGATTAAACTCACTAAATTCAAGGGGCTAGTCAAATATACCGACTATTGGAAGTCAACCATAAATATAAGAGCTTTGATAATGGAAGGTTATGATTTCCACTGATCCCTCAGACAACACTTTCAGAAGGACTGCACTATACTGTATATATCAATCATATTATTCAAGTTTTTACCTACCATAATATTAGTCCTCCCTGTAGACACTAGGAGGAAGCCTATTCACACTTCTCAATCCATATGTTCCTAGAGTTTGTCCCATCTAAATAAACTGCAATTATACTGAATTTCTTAATTTGGCACATCTCAAAGATCTATTCTGGATCTATATTGATCTATAGTGACCTTAGAAGATAGCACCATATTATACAACTCAAACAAAAGCAGAAAAAATGACTTGATATATGTTCTGTCCTGAAGACTGTACCTTGAAGTGAATTGGCTCCATTTACCATATTGTGTGGGACGCTACAGGTTTGCAGGATGCGTGTTTGAGAGATGCTGGCTGAGAGCATTTCCTGTGCTGGGGACAGAAAACCTATGCTGTCATCATCAAACAGTCACACTCACACTTGAAGAATAGCAATGATTGCTATCACTCAAAGCAATGAATCATGCTTTGAATGAAGACTTCTGAAGAGTGCCCTGACGAAGGTGAACAGCAAGGCGACCCAACACACCTGCCATCATGCCGTAGGTGGTCTGCTGGTTGCTATAGTGACATGGGGGCATGGAGTAGTGCAGGCCGGCTGAGGCGTTGCTCAGGGCAGAAGTGGACAGATGCATGTGAGAGCGCTTGGACGACTGGACCAGGGGCAGGCCAGAGGGAACTGTGGAGAGGAGCAGAGGACAAACATGTAATCTAATCAGCCATATGCAACAGACAAAATTATAAGAAGAATGACAGATGTGCCCCAGGCATTCTTGGGATTAGATAAGGCCATCAAATTGATTCCACATCCTTAGAACCATAAAAAATATAACAAAAGAAAAAAGAAAAAAGGCCACACATGTAATATATATGACATGTTTGAGTTTCACAGTCATTATTTCACAGTGTTACTATTTGTTATTTGTCACTGATGCTTTTGTATCAGATGTTGCTCTATAATGAAATGACCTCAGAGAAAAACTACAACAATTTCTTTAGCGCCAAAGTGCTCCAGCAGAGATTCTTGCTTTATTCATGCTTTACTTATTCCCACTTCTGTTCAGTGAGTTTTCTCTGAAGTTTTCTTTACCTCATTTGCAGACTTTGAAATGAAACTTTGTTGAATTAAACCTCCAATCCATACTGTAATTATATAAAGAGATCTATCTATTCTTTTTATCTGTGCATGACAAGACACCAAATGATATACCAGCATGACAGCAGTTGTCAATACATTATTAGATAATCAGGCCTCTTCAAAATGTTCAGGAGCGCCTACCTGAATTCAGAATTAGGTAAGTGAATAATTGTGTGCTGGGTGAAATAACATAAGTGGTGCATTATACTGTTAAAGCAATTGTGCTTGAGTGCTAGGATTTATTGTGTGTAGCAACGAGTGGGAGAAAAACATCACAGTTCAGTGAGCTTCTTAGGGACTTTTAATCAAATCTGTCTCACATGCAAGTCACTGATGCAAGAAACAAATGCTAATTTAGCTATCAACATGTCAATGCAACTGTATGTCTGGTTCTGTAATTGCTATGTGAAAACAGCAGCTGTGCAAACTGAGCTTGTTATTTTTACTTATTTAAATCAATTGAAACAAATTCTCCACATGCTAAGTTACACACACATGCAAAAACACAACACAGCCCATTTTCATTAGACATCACTGTACAGCTGTTGTCTTGTCAAAGAAAAGCAAATATTAGGCTTTTCACTGTGGAATATTGGAGCGAAACTATACAGTGTGAGTCACTTGAGTGAACGAACACATTTAAAAGAAGCAGTATTCTCTCAATCTTCTTCCTAGCATCAGAGCTGTCGCTAGTGGGGTAAAAGGTGGTGACAATTATAAGGGCCCCCACTACCCAGGGGGCCCACTAAATCCAGTAGTTACATTATATAGGCCCCAACTATATGATTAATTATAGTATATATATTACAGCTTCAGCTCGTGTTTAGCTTGAGAGTTTAATGAAAACCCCAAAAAACATTTTGTGAAATTTCGTGAAAGAAGTTTACCAAATATTTCCTTTCCCCTCCCTATAAATGATTATCAATTCTTCTGATGGTTATTAATTATTTAAGCTCACTCAGTGACAAACAGCAGAGGAACCCAATAAAATTGTAAGTCAGCTAGTGAAAATCACCAATCAGAGTTGAGGCTGTTCTGAGAACAGCTGAAGTTAGAAGTAAAGTTGAAGTAAAATGGAAGAACTGGAGACTAAGTGATTAAAAAACATGAATCTTGGTACCAGAAATGTACTGAAAAGAAAGAGATTGAGGCCAGGAGAACTGTTGGATCACAGTCTATCAAGCCCTTTAACAAGACAGGTTAGTGCACTGTAATCAATGTGATGGGATGCCGTGCCCTGATCATTTCGATGCCCACCCACGGACATCGAAATGAAAAAAAAAAATCAATTTCTCTTGGATGGATACATTTATTAGCGTTTTTAGATAATATATTACGCATTAGCATAGTAGCTTAATAAAAAAAAATCAAGACAATGAGTAATTTAAATGGTTATTTGACTGCATTCTTTACAATTACTGAATGTTTACTTCAGCTGTTAGACACCAGACTGATTGGTAAGACTTTTATTATACTGCTGGTACTTTTTTAAAATTAGTTTTAGTTGTTTTATTTGATTAATGTAATAAATAATGTTATTATTTTATTAAGTTGTTTTAAATAATTGATTAAGCACTTTAAGCAATGTTTAAATAAAAACTTATTAACAGCTTAATGACATTAATTTGATACAATATTTATATACACATTTAACTTTTGAAATAAAAGTTTTTACAACAACATTACCATGTTCTGTTATAAGTTATTAGAAAGTGATATTACACTTTTAAAATATATGATATGGGTGAAAGGCAGTTGGATCCACATGAATAATTTTACAGGGGGCCCAGAACTCCCTAGCTATGGCCCTGCGTAAAATTATTCCCGCATTATGTAAGGGGTCGCTTCAGCGGATCATTGGTCCGCATATTTGATTTGGCACAGGTTTTATACCCTATGCCTTTCCTGATGCAACCCTCCCATTTTATCCCGGCTTGGGAAAGGCACTGAGTACAACCCCCTGTGGATGGGGTTCCCTGCCCAGGAATCAAACCCAGGCTGTGGCAGTGAGGGTATGGGATTCTTAGTCACTGGACCACCAGAGAACTAAACTAAGGGGGGGGGGGGTTTGCTAGGACAAAGAGAATGAATAAAGTAGAATAGAGTTTGTGGTGTTGCTGGAAAGGTCATGACTTCAATGTAAGTGCAAGACAGAGAGTGATCGAAAGATGTGTAAACAGTAATACTGGAGAATGTCTGTGCTATAGAAAAACACTGACCTCACATACCAAGCCCCAATCACTTCTCTGTCTCCATCTCTCTCTCTCTCACTCTCAGACAGCTGTCTTCATACAGAACCTCTGTCTGCTCTGAGATCTATTTATAACAAGACTCTTCATCTTCACTACTTATGAGTTTTTCAAGACAAATTACTGGTCAATCAGCAAGGACAACTGCTGTGTGAATGCTACTTTGCAAAAAAGCTATCAGTAAAATTAGTGAATTAAATCACAGTGTCAGCAGCATTGCCAACAGTAGACCAGAAATGCATCAACTGGCAATAAAACACCTCAGTCACCTCAGTGGCTTTGTAATTGACTGTTGATTGTGCTGACAGATGTCAGGACTCTCATCACTGTACATTCCTCTATTTCAGTCTAAGATAAATGAGGTGTGTCTGCTAAATGGAGGTGCAGTTACCTGGAGGCACAATGTTGGCAGTGTGGCTGGTGACAGGAAGGCAGTCAGCAGCTCCAGCATGGTGCATAAGCAGAGGAAGCGCAGCTGAATCGCCACTCAAAGCGCTGAAAGAGTCAGTACTGCTGAAGGCCTGGCAGCTCATGTCTCTCTGTTTATCTCTGTCCTGATGTCTCTGTGGTCACCTACACTGCCAGTATCAGGTCAACTGTGTGACACATGCATGGCGTGTACAGGTATTTATACCAGGTTCTCCTACCAGGTTTGCTCATCCATGTTAATGCTTCCCTTCCCAGGGCTACACCAGGCCTCCGCAGCCTCCCAGAGCAAAAGCACACTAATTAGGACAAAAAGGTGTAACTTGATACCACCCCCCCATTTCCACTCCCCACCCACACATCACCTGTGAGCCCCCTCAGGCCCTGTTCCCATGGTGGGAGCCAAGTGGTTCTAAACACTCTTCTGTCTGTCATACGACCAGAGGGATTTAAATGGTATAATTAGCCGTGTGGATTTGAAATGGCCTTGAAGCACAGCACTTGAGGCACTTGGGTAACAGAGTACAGGTGCTCACAATCTGACCTTAGCATTAAGCAATGGCCTGCCATCATATGCAGAGCTCAGATAGCTTAGTACAAACAATTTTTAAGGTTTAAGTATAAGGGGCTACAGGAATGAAAGTCAAATACATGATATGGTAAAAAGCAATACTCAAATAATGAACATATAAAGGTTAAAAAGACTAGACAATAAGTTCATGCTGAAGAGGGCACAGCAATAATCAGTCCAGTTTCTATGTACAGTTCTAGTATACACATCATTCTTTTCCTAATCATGTTCATTTTTACAGCTGGAAAAGTTTTCAAGAGCCCATAAAATCCATAGACATAAAAAGATCCAAGAGGTAATTGTATTCAAAGTTCCCCAACCCAATAATTACATTATATACACAAACCAGAAATAGATAGTTAAATGTCTCTTTACGTAAAGGGTGTAACAGTCCAGAATTCTTAGATTGAAAAAAAAACAACAACAACAAAGTAGCAGCCAGAGACACTATGAAATCTATCAGATCTCTGTGCTAGTTTTTCCTAGTGTGCAGATGGCAACTGTGTGTCTGCACACTCAGAGTCCTGTGTTGAGTTGTTGCCCTTTGGCTCAGTGAGTTTCAGGATTAGTACTTTCCTGTGGAGCCCCTCAACTGTTTTAATGTTCAGATTCTTGGGTTCTGGCTGCAAAATATCAGCCTCTGAGCTTCCGTGGCTCAGCAGGAGACGCGTGCTGTCCGTGTGTCCACTCCGCAAGGCTAGGTGCAATGGTGCTAACCCGTCCTCGTCCTGCACCGTGACTACCTCAGGCCACCTCTCCAGCAGCTCATTGACCACCTGGCCATGACCACCTTCAGCTGCAAGGTGGCATGCAGTGCGCAGGGCGCGGTTGACACTCCGAATATCAGCACCCTCTTCCAGGAGCATTTTTACTGTGGCCAAGTGACCACGCTGAGCTGCTAGGTGCAAGGCAGTGCAACCCTGAGCTGTGCGTCCTTGGATATCAGTACCATGCTTCAGCAGCAGGCGCGCAGTGCTTGTGTGGCCTGTCTCGGCTGCAACGTGTAGCGGTGAGCGTAGATCTGGGCTGGAGGTCTGTTGCACGTTGGCACCTAGCTCCACTAGCACACGTGCCACCCTGTATCGGCCTGTTTGAGCTGCCAGGTGCAGTGGTGTGCGCCCATCGGCGGTTGCCGCGTCCACATCAGCACCTGCCTGCTTAACCAAGAGCTTGGAGATGGTAGAGTGGCCACGCCAGGCTGCCAGATGTAGTGGTGTCCACCCATCCTTGGCAGCGGCATGGGCGTCGACACCGCCTCGACTCAAGAGCACACGCAGAACGCCCTCACTTCCATGTTGACATGCCACATGGGCCGCTGTACGCCCCTGGGCGTCTGCCTCACTGGCTGATGCCCGTCGCTCCAGAAGAAGGCGTGCCAGAGCCTCATCGCTGTTCTGAGCGGCAAAATGCAGGGCTGTGTATTGGTCCTCATCTTTAGCATTCACATCAGTTCCTTTGCGGCTCAGCAAGATCTCAGCGACACCTCGGAGATGCTTTTCCACAGCAACATGTAGAGGTGTGGCGCCACGCCAGTCAGCCAGGTTAGCACTGAAGTTGTTGAGAAGTAGAAATTTCACAGCCTCTTCATTGCCCAATGTTGTAGCATAGTGAAGTAGGCCACCGCCACCTTCTAGGCGGAGTTCCACATCCTGTGGCTGCAGGAGCTTCATTAGTTTTGCTGTGTCCTCAGTGCGAATGGCTTCACATAGCTTTTTCTTCTGTAGCTCGCTTGACTCTAAGTGATTAAAAAACCCCCCACAGATTTCAGAGAATTTGAAACTGCATATAAAGCCAATTAGCAACAATGATAAACAGACCTATGGTTTGTCTGGCCATAAAATAGTTTTTTTAAATTAAAGTACTTAAATAGTTATTATTTTTATGTATTGTATCAGAGCATACGAACATCTCCAATGGTGCAAGTCAAATGACTCATTTTAGCTCGACTACACAACATATTGTCATAGTGCAGTTTAAAATGAGTGTGGAATAAATCCTTATACCGTTGACTGAATTCTCCCTCTCAAAGGAGAGGGTGATGGAGCCTTGGGATGAGAAGGCAGAGTCCACAGAGGAGATTCCTGACAGCCTCTTGCTGGTGTTGTCCTTGCTCTCCAGGCAGTCCTCTTTAACGTGGTCAAAGCTGCGTGAAATCCCAGAATCAATCTGACTCAGCAGCTCAGAAAGGCTGTAGTCCTTTTCTGGTAACATGGCTGACTTCGGCCTCACTGGCTTCTGCTCCTTAATCTAAGAAGACATAAGAAGACCAGAGCAAACTTATAGATATAATGCACCAATATAAATTTACTATCATAAACTGAAGTAATATTGCTCCGATAAATTGACTAGATTTGTATATGCATTTGTATATGGATTTTCACAGTTTATTGTGAAATCTAACATTACAAATTACAGTCAGAGAAACAAATCAAGCAGATTTGGCATATGGTTAAGCAAACTCTTGTTTTAGACTCAGTTTTAGGTACAACTTTTTTTTGGTTTATTAATAAATCATCCTGTGACTAAGAATAGTTTATTCAGTAATGTATATAGCAAAAAAAACATAATCAAGTATTTACACTAAGATTGTAATGAATTCTGTTCATTCAGGAAAATGACTTTGCACATGAACAATGCTGACCCGTTGCATTCCCTTTACCGACTGTAATGCCCCTAGATGTATGAAACATTTGTAGTACGTGCTTAAAGAACATAACAGCACATGCCAAACAGTTGCCCAATAGCTGAACCATGATTGAGACAGTCAGATGTCCTTAAATGCTCATGAAGATTGTTTTTTGAAGAAGGTGAGATGGAGAAAAAAATGCATTAAACAGAGCAGTTGGCTCAGTAATAGGAAAACATTTTGGTGTTTGGTGAATTTGGTGTTACCTGTTCAGAGCTCATTGGAGCTGGACAGGGTGAGGAGTCTGGCTCAGACACTGATCCTCTGGACTCATCATGTGGTTTGGAACACAGTTCCTCTGCCTCAGATGTAATATCTGTAGACAACAATATCAAATAGAAAAGACTGTAAGCAGTTCAATGTTATTATTGCGTTACTGAAATTATCCTTGTACAGACTTGTATTACTTTTTATTATATTTAGTAGTCTTCTGCCTTTTAGAATTTTTTTCTAACCTGCAATGTAAACATCTCTCTGGTGGGCAAGTTAGTATAAAATGATTTATGACCAATGTGGATATTCACCCTGGAAGCTGGGCCTGGCGTCAGGAGATCCACTCCAGCATTTCTGCATGAGGGCTATAAAGCCTGAGCATGCCTGGGGTCGGCTGCGGGGCACAGAGCTCAGGTCTGGACGAACCCCCTTCACCACCTTCACCATGATATGCAGAATGTTGTTCTCCCCTATAGAACAATGCAAAATAAACAAGGTTTATTTCACTGCCCTGGCTTGCTCAGAAACATAGCACCAGCTTTGCTTTACAAATGGGGGCAATCTGACAGATATGTGATAAATGCACAACGCTACCCTACATTGGGGCGGGGGGAATGAATACACGTGACTAAAAATGAACTGTCGAAGATTAACTGTTCTGCATTGAGGCACAGAAGAATGAAAATACATTATGGAAGGGTTGAAGATGTTCATTATGTTCCTAAGTCGCTGTATCAACACTGAAAGAAAAAGGTACTGCTTGTTTTCCGGAAGACTTTTGTTCACACGTAGTCTCCTGCGCCAACCAGTGACAGAGAACAAACACAGACAGCTATTTTGGACTCGAGCAATTTCAACAGTCATTATTACCAAATGACAGATACTAAAACCACAGTCAATGCCTCCAAGATGTGATTCTTACAAAATTCTATATTGTACATGACAGACCTGAGAAAAAAACAAGCAAAGGTTCATTCTGAATCAAGAAACAAAACAAAATAACAGCTGCTTAATAATTGCAATACTATTACAATTGGACATGAGAACCCCTGGAAAAATGAAAAATGTACTTAATAAAATGACATTTCATGAAATATGTAGAGCATGTAGACCTGACTGACCTTTAAATTCTACTTGTATATATCGTTCTACTTGTATATATCACTGACAAACACTGAAAATCATCTTACCTTGATATGGCTTTTTCTGTGTGAGAATTCCCCAGATAACAATCGAGAAGCTGCATAAACAGAGGAAGTTGAGCGTTAGTATGCCCCCTTAGAAAAACACAGGATTAATACTGATGCCATCTCATATTGTGTTATATTTTACAGCGTATGTACAGAAATGTTATATATGTTTAGCATATGATTCTAGAACACTCGTAAATATTGTCAAGCCAAAAACACTAACCTGTACACATCATGCTTGGTATCAGAAACCCTTTCCTTCTCTATGATCCTTTCAGGAGGCAGGTAAGCAATAGTGCCACAGAATCCATCACGACTAATATCGTCGTTCCTGGCAAAGCCGTTCCACCTGGCCAGGCCAAAGTCTGAGATCTAAAAATAAAACAAGCAAATTATATGTGTGTGTGACATCAAGGCTGTCACCATACATCTTAAACTGACTAGGAACCAACTGCTGACGAAATTTCACATACTCAAGCCTAAACACTGTAGCATTCTGGTTTTCTCAAATTTGTTTAAAAAAAAAAAAAGCATAAAAGATAATAT
>JAOUWY010000075.1:18287193-18299883 GCA_025728095.1 Prietella phreatophila
GCGGTGTATGAATGAGTGTAGGTGTGTGTGTGTGTCTACCTGTACCAGTGAGGTGTATGAGTGAGTGTGTGTGTGTGGAACAATTATTTCAATTATTGTCAATACTTTGTGCTACCTCCCTTTGCCAAGATAAGAGCTCTGAGCTTTCTCCAATAATGCCTCCTATAATGTCTTCTCCTATAAAGGTTGGAGGATACAGGACAGGGGATCTGAAACCATTCCTCCATACAGAATCTCTCCAGATCCTTCAAATTTTCAGGTCCACTCTGGTGGACTCTCCTCTTCAGTTTACCCCACAGGTTTTCTATGGGTTTCAAGTCAGGGGCTTGGGACGGCCATAGCAGGACTTGATATTATGGTGAGTGAACCATTTTTGTGTTGATTTTGATGTGAGTTTTTAGCTATTTTTGGGGGGCACATTTCATTTAAAAATAAAACTTATTCACTGCATCTTCAGTGCCTCTGTTGCCGGCAGTACATGAAGACTCTTATGTTCATTTTTACAGCCAACAACAGAACACTTAAAAAGCTTACGAAGCTGAGACATTCTTCTTATCACTATAGCTACTCCAGTTTGGAGAACATGGAGGATTGTCTGCAGCTCACTCAGCTATGCTAATAGCACAGAGTCAGTGACCAGTCGTGGGCGTGGCCTGTTCCAATGTGAGGTCACATTGGAGAGAAAACAAAAACCACTAATTTTGAGACAATGTTTATGATTTATGGGGAATATAAAAAAATGAATGGGTGGATTTTCGCCATTGTACCACTGCCAACACACATTTATGTTCAAACAGCATGTAAAAGTAAATTTTGATTAATAGATTTCCTTTAAGCTTTCTGGCGAGGCAGTCAGGTTATTATTTAATATCTATTGATATTAAATAGTCCATTATGCCATGTATCCTAACAAAATGTTCAGATCCTCTGGCAGAAAAACAGCCCCAAAACATTAAAGAGCCACCACCATATTTAACCGTGGGCATGAGGTGCTTTTCCATGTGGCTACTTCTCTGTGTGCACCAAAACTACCTCTGGTGTTTATTGCCAAAAAGCTCTATTTTGGTTTCATCTGACCATAGAACCCAATCCCATTTGAAGTTCTAGTAGTGTCTGGGAAACTGAAGATGCTTGAGTTATTTTTTTTTCTTGAAACCCTTCCAAACAACTTGTGGTGATGTAGGTGACTTTAGATTATAATTTTGGAGACTTTCTGACCCCAAGACACAACTAACTTCTGCAATTCTCCAGCTGTAATACTTCGAGATTTTTTGGTCACTCGAACCATCCTCTTCACAGTGCATTGAGACAATATACACACGTCCAATTCCAGGTTGATTCATAACATTTCCAGTTGACTGGAACTTCTTAATTATTGCCCTGATTTTCAATGCTTGTGCTATATTCTTATAGCCACTTCAAATTTTGTGAAGCGCAGCAACCTTTTGCCACACATCACAGCTATATTCCTTGGTCTTACCTATTGTTATGAATGTCTAAGGGAATTTGGACTATCTGTTACCTCATATTTATACCTCTGTGAAACCTAGTCACCCAGGTGTACTAAACAATTTAAAATAACAATGGGAATATACTTCAAACAGATTTTTCTCATATGACTCAATAGGAATGCAAATAACTGTTGCACACCTATAGTTAACAAAGATTCTTTTTTGATAAAACTCTGTTGTGTTTGCAGTTGTTCGATACCCATGAGAGCAGAGTATTTTGTGAATTCTTTGAACAAAATATCGAAAGGTTAAACAATAAAGGCAATTTTGCGCAGCCTTCTTTGCTCATATTTACCAAGTGTGCCAATATGTGGAGGGCACTGTACATCAGGCTAAGTAAAGTCATATTTCTCGCGTACCGGTCGATATGAAATTACATCCGCTTGTCCAATCCCACATCCATATGCGTGTACCCGAACCGAGTGCACATCAGGGGGACTCGTGCGCGTCTCCGTCTTTGCTTTGCGCGCTCACAGACAGTGCCTGAAAAGCCGCTTCACTGAACATCTTCTGCTCTAAAGGACTACACGAACATGTGAGTATTATTGTGAGTCGTTTCTCTGATGACAGCGGTTTCAAATATGAATAAATTTAGGCTCCGGGTTATCAAGTTGACAGAGCGTTAACAGGAACAAAAAAGCTTTAGGAGTTGAAATAGGATACTTCTATTTCTACCGCCTGCAGTTTTACGCGCAATTTGGTTTTCACTTTATATTTATTTATTTATTTAGAAATGCAGCGTGTTTTTATGTTTAGTGCGCATGGCACAGAAAAACGTTTTATTTATTTATTTATATATATATGTATTGATGTTATATATGTTGTGATATTTTGCAATTGATATCATATATATTATTAAATGATAACAGTTATGAAGTCCTATACGTATCTAACGGCTTAACAGGTGATTGGGAACATTTTCAACGGTAATATGAGGATCGGAGTGTGTGCTGATTATTCACTGAGTTGCCAGTTTTTAAAATAAACATGAATTGTTGTCATGGAATTTCCTGTGGTTATCCAGACGCACTGATTGATGGACCTCTGAGTGCATAGTGTTGATAGAGGGATGAAGATGCACAGGGGTATGTTAGTGTATAAAGGACACACTCATAACCATAATACACCAACACATTCCTAAGCTTAACTGACTGATGAACATCAACAAGCACCTAACCTGGTATGTGTGCTTGTATGTGATGGCTTTAGGTGTGTGTTGGTGTGTGATGGCTATTAGAGTTGGTGTGCAGCAATTAAAGGAGCATATCTGTGTGTGTGTGTGTGTGTGTGTGTGTGTGTGTGTGTGTGTGTGTGTGTGTGTGTGTGTGTGGCTGTATGTGTGTACTGGTGTGTGTGATGGCTATTGGAGTTGGTGTGTGGTGGTTATAAGAACATGGTTGTTGGATTGTGTTGGTGTGCGTGATATAGGAAGGTGTGTGATGGTTATATAGGAGCTTGTTTGTGTGTGTTTGTGTGTGTGTGATGGTTATATAGGAATTTGTTGGTGTGTGATGGTTATATAGGAGCTTGTTGGTGTGCGTGTATGTGTGCGTGTGTGACTGACAGTTATATAGGAGCCTGTTGATGTGCATGATGGTTATATAGGAAATTGTTGGTGTGTCTGATGGTTATATAGGAGCTTGTTGGTGTGTGTGTGCGTGTGTGTGTGCGCGTGTGTGTGTGCGTGCGTGTGTGTGCGTGATGGTTATATAGGAGCTTGTTGATGTTTTATGGTTATATGTGAGCTTGATGTTGTGTGTGATGGTTATATAGGAGCTTGTTGGTGTGTGTGATGTTTATATCGGAGCTTGTTGGTGAGTGTGTGTGTTTGCGCGCGTGTGTGTCTGATTTTTATATAGGAGCATGACAGTGTGTGATGGTTATATAGGAGCTTGTTGGTGTGTGATGGTTATATAGAAGCTTGTTGGTGTGTGATGGTTATATAGGAGTTTGTTGGTGAGTTTGTTGGTGTGTGTGTGTGTGTGTGTGTGTGTGTGTGTGTGTGATGGTTATATGGGAGCATGATGGTGTGTTATTGTTATATACAAGCTTGTTGGTGTGTGTGTGTATGCGCGCGTGTGTTTGATTTTTATATAGGAGCATGACCGTGTGTGATGGTTATATAGGAGTTAGTTGGTGTATGATGGTTATACTGTAAGAGCATGTAGGTATGAATGGGAAACAACAAACAACAATTTATACAAAAACACAAAATTCTCAGTATATTTTAAAAAGAAAATTGTTATAGCCAACATACTTAAAGAACACCAGTGATATGTCTTTTGATGTAGATAAATGCAAAATACTCAAATTCACAGGTTTAACTAGATGACGTCAACCTGGAGCGAAATTAACCGCTAGCCATAACAAATGTTTCATGTCCCACCTCTTTTCCATTTTAGTGAATCTTATTCAAATTTTTCTGATCACCTGATGTTGATATGTGATGGTTATAGAAGTGCACAGGGGTGTGTGTGTGTGTGTGTGTGTGTGTGTGTGTGTGTGTGTGATGGTTACAGGAGTGTGTTGGTCTATAATAATTACAAGCATTACATGGAATCACACACAGAGCAATGCTTTAGATAACAAATGTCAGCCCTTAGCATTCCCATTCTGGTTGTATTTTTCTCATTTGTAAGTCGCTTTGGATAAAAGCGTCTGCTAAATGAATAAATGTAAATGTTTTGGTTTTTACATATCTCACATAATACACAAAATTAAACAAAATAAAATGCTACAGACATGAAAAGCTTAATTAGGGTTTGTACATTTCTCACGTGTTTGCACTTGCATTATAAAAATATGAAAACCAGATTAAATATGTTAATCAAGTCAACCTAATTAAACACATCTCCATAATAAATAAGATCCATTCTGCTGGAACAAATCAAAGATTATTACAGTTGGGCAAACTGAACAGACCCCCCCTCCCCCAATATAGTCTTTTATGGGGGTTATTACATCTAAACGATTATATATCTATAATAATTTGCAATTATATCATTATTAGAATGTATATGTCTATAAAGTGATAATTTGTAAATACTTGTTTATATACTTTTATCTTCTTTTGTCTGTATGCAAATTGTTTTCCAACTAAATTATTGGTGTATTATTAATAACAGCTTATCTCTTCATCAATTCAAGCATGTTTTGCCTCTGTCATTTCCATGTATTGCATTACACTTGCACACATATAAGTATTGTATGTCAGACAGCAAGTAGTGTGTGTGCTACAGCATAAGACAACTAATATGACTGGATTTTACTCTATTTTACTATTTTATCCTTCATATCAGGTAATTATTGTGTATGATCTTATGACCATGCTATTTTATATCTGAGGTTAAGTGAGCAGTATTGTAAGTTAACTATACTATACTATTTGTGTATTTAATAGTAGTATGTATGAGGATAAATAATTAATGTAGATGTAAAAGCAGTGGTTGTGAATCATACTATATGATCCACATAAGTATATGACTGCAGATGAGATCTACAACAGTGCATCATGCAAAAATAAGGTAGGCCATATACTGTACAGTGATAGACAGTGATGTTAAATAACTTAAAGTATCGTTTGTAACCCTAAGAAATGACCAAATTACTAATGTGATAAAAACAAAACATCATAAGGCATGGATAACATGAGTACGTGCATATGAACATTAGTCTAATTGATTGCAAGCCTTAAATTAATGAAACACCTTAATGGCAATACCTTAGAATAGTGATATCTTGTCTTATTGTGACAGGATGATAACAGTGGTAGGTAAAGTGAGTTTTGATATCAACAGGAGGGAAAGACAATACCTCCTACCTGTATTGCATCACTTTGCAAAAAACAGGAGTCCATTTCATTTTCATTGTAAGATCATTGTAACATTATTCTTGCAGAATGTGTTTTATGTGGAATGCATATTACCTCAGAAAGAGATAATGACAATGCAAAACTGCAACAATACTGGCATTTGTTGTCAGAAGTAATAACATATTCTGGCAAGTAAACTGCTTTAATATCAGAAAGCATAAAGATAACTGACTTTAAAAAGTAAATGTTTTCCTCTTTAACTGTATAAATCTGGTGCCTGTTTTCTCCCATCTCAGACATTAACCTCAATCATTATTTGCACTATAATAGCGCTATTCAATCACACTGAATCCCAAATCCTCCTAAAAGCATTTTTTTATTAATGGAATTCACCATCAAGATCGTCATCAGCATGAGAGAGTGTACCGAATGTGTACTATAAACATTGTCTATCCTAATTGACTGGCAGATTAGATGTGCACAGTGTGATTAAAATAACCCTCCTATATGGGTTTCCCTTTTAATGTCTTGTCATTTTAAAATGTTATCAGAACATGTCAGTGAATATGACATAGCCAAACAGTATTTCCCTTTGTTTTTTAGTTAGGCGTGAGTTTCCAGTAATTTATTCTTTATTACTCCATTTTAAAACTCTTAATTTCTGGCCTGAATGGTAGTGTGAAAAATACAAGGTGTGCTAGCTGAGCCCTGGTGGGGTCATTTAGGTATGGAAAGGGGAAGGTGAGGGAAGGTGATTTGAGCTGTTTCAGTGCTGGTACTCTGGGTAAGGTGTGTATAGTGCTGGCTCTATGAAGTGGTTTTGCTTTCATATACTGATCCAGTATCTCTGCCTGCTATCATTACTAAAGAAAGTAGTGCCCTTCAATCATTCATAGCTGGAATGCATGTGCTCATGTTAGTCTTTTGCTAGCTGCTACCTGTTGTGCATTATCCATTGCCGCTTGCCGCTGAGATAAACTTGTCTGTTCATTGTACTGTTAGGCTCTTGATGATGAGGTAGTTCCCTCGCCTAATGTAATGCCTGATATACTTGTTGAGCACCTCCTGACCTGGGAAAGGGATGAGACAATAGGCTTCAGAGAGACCTGTCACTGTAAGCATTATTTTTAGTGACTGGTGATAAAGCCAACCAAGAAAATGGACCAAGGCCATTCCATCATCTCTAAAAAAGATTGTGCTATAGGAGGGGGTGTCCGGTTTCCTGCAGGGAGCTGCAAAGATGACTTGCCTTGGGCATATACTGTCCAGAAGCTGACATATTTCTGCACAGCAGTGATTAAATTGGGACACCAAAAGCAAGGCGAGAAAAGTTTCTAGGCTCCAAGGTGTGCCCATGGGATTAATCAAAATAGTGAAGGCCAACTTCAGCTAGTGTCTCTAACATCCAGGTCTAGCTTCATGGCAAGGGGCTCACAGTTGCCTAAGTTGCAGTTTTCTTAAGACATGGTCAGTTTGTAACTGAGTGTAGTTTAACTGGTTCTCTGTACAATCAAGTCAGTACAATCCTAACTCCCACCTCAGAGGCATGAACATATGGATATAACAGGTTTACATGACATAGGATGGAAATAGCATGTTTCTGGATGGAAGTGACCTATTCACAAATGAAAATGCATTTAAACAGTTTTTCATAAGTCGTGGAAATGAGTCATTGATGGCAGTACTCAGGGGAGGTGGAGCACTGGATATGCACTAACGTGAATATTGTGCACGGTAGTGTATATACTGCTGTTGTCTTTCTGGTCATGATAGGAATAAGAGTCAAAAAGAGCAAATACTGTTGAAAATGACCTCTTATCATTAGTCTGCCACTAGGTTTGTTTTAATATATTTTTTAGGCGTAAACACATCAGCATGAGAGTAAATCTTTATTTTAATAAGCATTTTAGAGTTTAATTTAATAAATATAGCAATAAGTGCATGAAGAATGCTTAATGAAAATAACATGATATTAATTATTTAACATTCATTATTAACCAGTATTTAAACTGGGACATTTTACATTATTATTTAATTATATTTTACTAATTCAATCAAACACTACATGCTTAAAATTCATAGCAAGGTGTCATGGTTGTGAATCAGCCAATAAAAAGGTTATTAGCTTTTTAGCCCCACCCACACCACCCCCAAATATAAACACAATATTATGATTCAGTTTCAATTAAAATGAGCTTCACCATAAGGCTATTCCTTAAACCATGCCTTCTCAATGTTATTCATAAACACCTGTAACATGATAAGAATTACTTCTAAATATATATTAATGTGACCTGAAAAGAAGTTGCTTTAATTAACTTCAACAGAAATTAATGGGTAGATCTTTGCATTTTTCCTTGGCGTTAATATAATTCTAATTAAAGCATAAGCTTTAGTTTTCTGACTTATTTTAGAACAGTGAGTGTCTTAAAGATAGCTTTCAGGGATTTCTCCGCATGAATATTTCTAGTTCATTAGCTAAATTTGCAGTTCTTCACAAGAATCAATTTAATATCTCAAAGTGTACTTCACTTACAAGAGTGTGCCTTTATAATCTCTTGTCCAGAGTTCATATGAAAAGAACATCAGACTGAAGGTTATGTATTCAGCAAAACCTAATTCATTTCTTTTGACTATATGCTATTTTTAATTGAAGCATATGTGGTGAATGAACTTATTTAAGCTGATCTATTACTGGGAAATTGGCTTGAAAAAAAAAAGTAATTTTAAATTTCATTCAGTAAGTACCTTTTCCATTCCAAAGATAAAACCATCACTATGACAACTATGCCCATAAAACCAGTAATGTAAATAAATGTGTGTTATGGGTTTCTGAGCTCAATCTCTCTTAAAGCAGCACTCATGTTAATATTTCGGATGTTCCAGCTCGAGTACGTAGTACTGTGAATGCTATTCTGAAAAGGTTTCCTTCTGTACACTAAGTTGACAGTTTGTCATGTACACCACTTTACAAAACTTAACACTTAACTTTTGGCTCGAATGGGCTAAAACAGCTCAAGACCCGGTAAGCTGCTGATGTTGTCAGTGAAGAACAAAGAAATGTGTTTCCACTGGGCAAAGAAGCATTAAAACTGAACCATTAAAACTGAACCATTACTGAGTGGGAAAGTGGTGTGGTCAGTACTAATACTATATAGTGTCATGCTGTTGAAGACCAAAGAAGGCACCATATGCTATTAGACAGGTGTACATAATAAACTGGCAACTTAGTGTACAGAAGGAAACTTTTTCAGAATAGCATTCATAGTATTACGTACTGGAGCTGGAACATCCGAAATATGAATGTGAGTGCTGCTTTTAGAGAGATAGAGCTAAATGGCAAGAGGGTAAAGGTGGAAGTGTCAGAAGAAAAACTAAGCTCAGAAACCTGTAACACACATTTCTGTACCTCTACTGGGTTTATGGGCATAGTTGTCATAGTGATGGTTTTATCTTTGGAATGGAAAAGGCACTTACTAAATGAATTACCAAATAACTTTTTCTTTTTAATGTTATTTTATTAAGTCAAATTCTCAGTAATAGATCAGCTTAAATAAGTTTTAAGGTTATATTCTAATGTTGAATTAAATGTATTTTGTCACATTGTGGCTTGGGTTTAGTGCAATTCTTAACATTCTACTCTGACCACTGTGATCCATAAGCTGTTTTGTAAACAGGATTGACAACAACTGTTTTTTTATTTGATTGTTTGTTTGTTTTACCACTCATGAAATGGTTGCCAGTCAACCACACAGGAATACTACCAACTATAATAACACGTTCAAAATCACCAAGCTCATTCCTTTTGCTCATTCTATCATTCAATTTAGTGATGCTAAAAATGCTGGTCTACTAATTTTTGCAAGTATAACATATTTAATCATATTTAATGCTTACCATGAGGGTAAGTACAGTCAATCTGAAAGTGTTGACATAATGACATACTGTATGACCAGCAAAATCAGTGTGATATATCATGTGGTATATCACAAACATACTATATATTCTTGTTGTTTTTTCCTTTTTTAAATACAGGATGACTATGACCTCCAGTTCAATATTTGGCCTCAATGACAAAAGTTTTCTGATTTCTCCGTATTTGATCCCAGGCATGGATCCAAACGGCACAGATGGGGCTAAGTCTGCAGACGGACTAGGTAGAAGTCCTGCAGGCATGATCCTTCTCTCTCTCACTCTGTCTGTGCTGGCTATACTAACCACAGCAATCAACTCCTTAGTCATCACTGCCAACATTGTCACTCGAAAACTTCACCACCCTGCCAACTACCTTATCTGCTCTCTGGCTGTGACAGACCTGCTGGTGGCTATCCTGGTCATGCCCTTCAGCATCATCTACATTGTGAAGGAGACATGGGTCATGGGTGAGGTGATGTGCACCATCTGGCTCAGCGTTGACATTACCTGCTGCACATGCTCCATTTTGCACTTGGCGGCTATTGCTGTGGATCGTTATCGTGCCATCACGGATGCTGTGGAATACTCCAGGAAGAGGACATCTCTAAGGGCTGCTGTCACAATTAGTGTTGTCTGGCTCCTGTCCATTCTCATTTCCCTACCGCCAATGCTCTGGGGACACCACAAAAAAGATGAAGAGCAGGAGAACGAATGCCTCATAAAGCATGAAAACATTGCTTTCACCCTTTACTCCACATTTGGGGCCTTCTACATACCACTTATACTCATCCTTATCCTTTACTACAAAATATACAAAGCAGCTAAAATTATTTATCACAAAAGAAGGCCCAGCCCCATGAACAAGCTTGAGATAAATGGACACAAGATCCCTATGTGTCCAGACAGAGAACAACAGAGCCTTGATGCACTCACCTTACCAGAGAAATCAATGTCAGAACCCTCTACTGAGGGCGACAGGGGACGCTTCTCTGCAGCAAGCCCAAATTTTCAGCCTCACAGTGAGAGGGCCATCAAAAGACAACGGATTTCAGGGGCACGTGAAAGAAAGGCAGCCATGACCCTTGGCCTTATTCTTGGGGCATTTGTCATCTGTTGGCTGCCATTCTTCATTCAGGAAGTGATTATTAACATATGCATTAGCTGCATCCCCTCCAATGAAATAGCTACATTTCTGACATGGCTAGGATACCTTAACTCCCTAATCAACCCACTCATTTATACCATCTTCAATGAGGACTTCAAGAAAGCCTTTCATAAATTGATCAAGTGTCGGAATGAGCTCTGATACAGAAAATGGAATATCATTGCTTTCACAGAAAACATTAAATATTGATGTAACATTTTGAAAATTTGAGTGAACATGAAGTTTTCTGTAATGCAGGTGAATATGTAAAACTGATTTTGTTTACATACTTCTAGTTCATCTGTAAAAATATATACACTGCCCATCAAAAGAGACCTTGCTTTTTTCGAGTGAGTTTTGACCTTAAATGATCCCAAACAAACTAAAACTGTGCAGGAAAAATTTGTAGAGGCAGTGCTGTTTGGAAGTCAATCACCTTCACCCAACTTGTTTTGGGATGAGACAGTTTGAAAGGTTTGCAAGACAGAGGTGTCCACTGTGATGGCCTGCATTGTGGTACAAACTCTCTAACAAACACTTGCATAAACTTTGTCCATAATTTATATGAAGAAAGTGTGACAAATTTTTAATGCTGAGAGATTTGTAAATTTACAGATACATGATTTGTCTTTGGTAACTTTTTTTTTTTTTATATGGTAACTTTTTTTATGGTAACTTTTATATGGCCAAATGTTTGTTGATACCTGACCATCACAACCATATGTGCACCTTCCCCAAACTGTTGCCACAAAATTGGAAGTACAGAATGTTTTGTATACTGTAGCAATACAATTTCCCTTCACTCAAACTAAGAGGCCCAAACCTGTTCCAGCATGATAATGCCCCTGTGCACAAAGAGAGGTTCATGAAGAATGGTCTGCCAAGGCTGAAGTGGAAGAACTCAGGTGGCCTTCACAGAGACCTGACCTCAACCCTACTGAAGACCTTTGGGATGAATTGGAATGCAGACAGCACCCCAGTCCTACTTGCCCAACAACAATACCTGACCTCACTAATGCTCTTGTGACTGAATGGGCAAATCCACACAGCCAAACTCCAAAATATAATAGTGAAGAATAGTGAAGGTTATTAATATAGCAAAGGAGGACTAATATGGAATGGGCTGTTCAAAAAGCACATATGAGTGTTATGGTCAGGTGCCTACAAACCTTTGGCCATGTAGTGTATTTATATGTGATATTTTCCTTACACACACACACACACACGCACACACACACACACACACAAAGGTAGTTGTCCACAAAAACTGAAATATTTTACCAGCTGAGTTATTTCATAGATGTTACAAACAACATACATGTAAGGTGGTGTATGAAAAGAAGTCATCTTACAGGATTATAATAATCACAAAAGTTAAATAACAAATATGCCTGTATTTTCCGGTATAATTCTTAATGTTATTTAAAGTGATTGTTATGTAAAGGTTATTTAATGTTATTTAAAGCATTATATTTAAAGACATTAAAGGATGTTGAGAAAATAAACATGCCATATACATGATACATTTGTTATTACACATGCTGCAATATATAGAGCTCATTAATAATCAACATGCTACCATTCATGCAGTACAGAATTTTATTGGTCATATAATAATTCATAATTTTTTATTTTTTATACATATTTCTTGAATGTGAATGAAAACCTGTGTGAGTAATTATTGCTGATAAGTAATGACAGTTCATTTATTAGGCAAAAATTCAGTGCATTTTCAATTTCATGCACATTATCTCAGTGCACATTATCATGCATGTTGTCTCAGTGGAACATGAGGAGGAAAAAAAAACATACAGATTTCTATCAAAGTGCTCCATGAAATATGCACAACAAAAGTGTTTCCAGTGTTCCTTTCAAAAAACATATATTGCTAAACAGAATGCATATTGTTAAAAGTAGACAAATATACCAATTGAGTGACACCATGTAAAGATGCATCCAAATACATGTTCAACAGTGACTCCAGCTGCATATGCCAGGAAGTGCAACCAATTTATAGTCTCCACATTTATCCACATGATTCAATTCACAAGCTTCAGATAACAAAGGGAAACATTTGGGGAAAACAACAACAAAAAACCCACCTTCATTTATTTACACCTCTCAGAAACCAGAGGATACAAATGCTTTATTATTAAAGCTTGCGTTATCATAATTTATTCATCAGTGCATAATATTGCTCAAGAATGATATAACCCAGGTTCATGCAACAGAATGAATACAATATTAGCTAGGCAGCTTTGCATTGATTTAATTCCTGATAAGTAAAATAATGAATCAGTTCCTTTTTA
>JAOUWY010000075.1:18351393-18370465 GCA_025728095.1 Prietella phreatophila
ACCACATCTACGAACATTGTCTACGCTCGTCCGGACTACAACCACATCTACAAACTCTGTTTGAACTCTCTTGGATTAGTGCTGCACGGCACATGCTTCTCCGCATCTGCATCCACCCCCTCCACGGTATATGACAGTGGCAGATTTTGTACTGACATTGGTTAGGTCATCACCATGTCATCACCACCATCATAGCAGCAACTGAAGGAATCTTTTGGGAGATGGTGTTCATCCCTCCAGTAAGTTCCTGAGACTTGAATCTATTGGCACTATTCTAGCTTTTCGTGGTAACCCAAGACACTTTATCATATATATTTTTTTAATTTGTCACTTGTCGCTATATATGTGCAGAGTGAATGATGGCTTACTTTTGACTTGGATATAACAGGAGTTACAGAAGAGCTGTTTGTTTCGTATCCTGACTTCAGCTCCACTTTCTTTGCCGCCAAGGTCTTTTTTGCATTGAATGCACTGTAATGAGACACAGGGATGCAGAGTAAGAAGACTGTGTGTTGGCCAACTGCATATGCCCCTACATGGACAGATGATCTCTGATTCAGAGGCGTTAATTTATATTTAAAAACAAAATATGAGAGGAAACCACTCACCAAAAGTCTCAAGAACGAACCGAAAATAAAAATAGATACAAGCATATAAACCCTATGAAGGTGTGATAGTGGGGTGCTCAGCAGGGATTATGCAACTATGCAGATATAGAAGAAGGAAATGCAAAGAGAGAAATTGTGAATTCCCCTAGAAACTGGACTGTTACAATCTGATGCAGATGCAAGCATTCCAGAGAGACAAAATGTTAGCTTCAATTATTCCTATTTTAGTATGCAAAGTGAGAAGGATCTGAGTAATAAGGTCTGAATAAGACAGATTAGACATTAGACATTAATCAGTAATCAGGTTGACCCAAATCCCAAGAGAAAGGTGTTCAGAACTCTCACCTTAAAGCAATGTAAATGATAACAGAGCCCCAAGGACTCGATGATCATTGCTGCTCCTTTGCCCAGTGGCATATCACAGTAAGTACACATTTTCTTGCCACTGACTGACCTAAATTATAGAATGTAAACATGACCTGAGAGACCAGCAAAATGAACCACCACATGATTCAAATTATTCTGTTTGTGTTTAGACACTCTAGACACAATACAGTACACAGGAAAATAATGAAATGTGGAAGCCCTGGGAATATAGCTAATTTTACAGGTAACTTTGTTCTCTTAGAGGCCAATATTTCCTAACTATTGTAAATCCTAACTTGGTCATTGTATAATGCCAATGTAAGACTGTAAGGCTGAGGGCTTTGCTCATAGTTGCTGAAACTAAAATGCTTAAAACCAGGTTAAAAAAATATACAGTTTTAAGGGTGTTGCTCAACAGTCCAACAATGAGCCTCTAGCAGCTCTAGGATTTGACCTCATGATGTTCCAGAACATTTCTAACCCTTAAACCTTGTACACAAAGTACCTGTTTTGTGAGGATGGCTGATTCTCAGGATTTTTGTGAGTGCTGGATGTGGACTGGGGCGATGTTGGCCTATGGGAGCTCAGAGATTGATAAGAAGGCACCGTGGCAGCACCTGGACGTCCACTTTGGATTGAAGAGTCAGTAAGAGATGAATAAGGACGGCTATAGTCTGGAATGGAGGAAGTGGTGCCTGGAGTCCATGATGACCTCCAGGAAGGCCGGTTTGTTGTCATGTCCAGATTGTCCAAAGACTCACCTCTATCAAGCCAGTACAAAAGTCAGATCACAGTCAGTCACTTTTGTATAGTTACGGTATTATACAGAACGTCATACACCAATTTAAGCATATATCTATATATCTGCATTGACTTAAAGCTTTTTTTAAAGACATCAGTACAGGTGCAACTCAAAAAATGTTAATATCACAGAATTTTTTTCCCCATAATTAAAAAAAACAACTTTCATATATTCCAGATTCATTACACATAAAGTGAAATATTTTGAGCCTTTTTTAAAAAAAATCTTGATTACTTACAGCTCAGGGAAACCAAAAAATCCAGTATCTCAAAATATTAGAATAAAGAATTTATAATACAGAAATGTCGACCTTCTAAAAAGTATGTTAATTTATGCACTCAATACTTGGTCGGGGCTAATTTGCATGAATTACTAGTACGTGGCATGGAGACAATCAGCCTGTGGCACTTCTGAGGTGTTTGGAAGCCCAGGTTGCTTTGATAGCGGCCTTCAGCTCGTCTGTATTGTTGGGTCTGGTGTCTCTCATAGATTCTCTGTGGGGTTCAGGTCAAGCAAGCTGGCTGGCCAATCAAGCACAGTAATACCATGGTAAGCAAACCAGTTACTAGTAATTTTGGCACTGTGGGCAGGTGCCAAGTCCTGCTGAAAAAGGAAATCAGCATCTCCATAAAGCTTGTCAGCAGATAGAAGCATGAAGTGCTCTAAAAATCTCCTGGTAGACGTTGCATTGACTCTCGACTTTAAAAATACAGTGAACCAATACCAGCAGATGACATGGCACCCCAAATCATCGCTGACTGTGGAAACTTCACACTGGACTTCAAGCAACTTGGATATTGTGCCTCTCCTCTCTTCCTCCAGACTCTGGTACCTTGATTTCCAAATGAAATGCAAAATTTATTTTCATCTTCCCCATGATTGTGGTTGTGTGTACTGAACCAGACTTACAGAATAAAGGCTCAGGAAAACGTTGCAGGTGTTTTGAGGTAAATAACTGATTAGACCTCTTCTCAGGTCGACATTTCTATATTTTTATTCTAATATTTTGAGATACTGGATTTTTTATTTCCATGAGCTGTAAGCCATAATCATCAAGATTAAAACAAAAAAAGCTTAATATATTTCACTTTATGTGTAATGAATCTAGAATATATGAAAGTTCCACTTTTTGAATTCAATTGCGGAAAAAAAATGAACTTTTCCACTATATTCACATTTTTTGAGATGCACCTATATATCTCAAGGAAATTAAGTTTATAGGAAAATAGGAATGCCACGGAGACACTAAGCACTGTCCTTCAATTTGTTCACATACTCTTTTTGAACCCATCATGTTAGCTAAAGATAACATACACTGACCTTCTCATGGGAAGGCTGTTTGGCTGTTTGTTTGTATTGTTGACGGCACTTTCACGGATCCAGCTGTTGTCTGTCAGCAATGAAGTCTTCTTCTTCATGTCCTGAATGATCTGCTGCCTTTCCGCTTCAGCCTGAGATAATGGCTCTTTCTTATTCTGGCTGGACCTATACAAAGAGCTCCCACCCAGACCACTGCTTACGGCTGGAAACAAGACATTATTTGATCAGGACCTCAGAGATAGTATTATAAATAGAAATACATGCACACCGCATCACTTCATTTCAAGCCTGCTGAAGCTGTTGAAATCAGACAGTTGGCTCACATGTATAGCAGGTATACATGGCATTTGTATCCTGAATCAAGTTCTGGTGCATGTTGATTGAATGGTGAAGAAAGAACGCATTCTCAATCAGACTTGATTACATTAATGATCATAGATTTTCACTGATCAGGTGATTGGCTGAGCTTCATAATCGACATGGTCACAAGCCATGGCCCACCTCTCTCTGGGTTACTGTATCTCATAGCACTAAGGATGTTTCTCCTTTCTAGTTCCAGCTCAGATGCAGCCTGATGTTTCATTATATGAGGATCTTTCTTCCTTCGTAACTCTTCCTCCAGAAGCCAACCTGCCAGGCCCCTGTGCTTGCTATACACACCTGCATACAGCCGCACACACACACTGACACGGCTCGGTACTGACCAGACTAGCTGTAAGATCTGTGAATTAGCGTCTTGTCTGTGTAAGTCTTAGTTCAATGACACTTTCATGCGGCAGGATCTGATGCAACTTCACATATGGCACATTCTGTATCTAATTAAATATACTGACCTTTAATATCATTTTTGTCATTGTCATCCAGCTCTGGAGTAGATTTGGACTTGGCCCTGGAAAATTGTTAACCAAAAAGTGTTACAAAATGTATTTAGGATATGTGTGAGTTTATAAAAACAACATTTTTTTTAAATTAGGCAGCTAATCTTCTTAAAAACACATTCAATGCAGTTTGTCACATGCAGTGTGTCCACAAATAAACAATTAAATTTACCTGTGTGAGTAGGATAGCTCAGGGAAAGAATAGTCCACAACACTATGATCAAAACAGCAAAAGCAGCAGAGAGAAGCAGAGGTTTATAGCATTCAAACACAAATGGGCACAAATAATAAAGACTTGTCTGGTTTGTGGTCTAGTTGTTAATGCATGACAGCACACAACAGTGAGTTTATTCACAGCAAAACCATGCTACAATAGTAAATGCACTTGAGAGAACTATTTTTATTGCATGGCAACTCTAAAATGCAGCGTCAGCAAACATGCAGTGCCACATATTACTCCAAACCTCAACCAAATACTCAGGAATCTAATTGAGAACACAGCTACTTACTTTGCCTGAAGTCTCTGATGGGCCTCTTGGCGCCTCCTCTCCTCATCTTCCTCTCTTTTCCTCTGCAGTCTCTGTGCATCTTCCTCTCTCCTTCGGTTTTCCTCCTCCAATTGTTTACGCTCCTCTTCCTCCTTCTTTCTCTGCTCTTCCAGGCATTTCTGTTCTATCCTCTTTTTCTGCTCTTCCCTTCTTTTCCTGTCCTCCTCAAGGTGCTCCAGTTCCTCCTTTATTTTCCTCTCCTCCTCAAGGTGCTCCTGTTGCTCTTTTCTTTTCCTCTCTTCCTCAAGGCGCTCCTGTTGCTCTTTTCTTTTCCTCTCTTCCTCAAGGTGCTCCTTTTGCTCTTTTCTTTTCCTCTCTTCCTCAAGGCGCTCCTCCTCCTCTTTGAGGGCCAGTCTTGAAGCCTCCTTCTCCAGCTCAAGGCTCCTCAACTCCTGTTTAGTGGCATCACAAATATTTCACATTGGGGTTCTTTGAAAAAATTGGTGTTTACATTTTTAAATATAAGTATTGCACATCAATGTTCGTAAGTATAAATCATATATTAATGCTGTAGTAATATTTTATTGTCAAATGTAACAGTCAAGGGACATGATTATGACTTGTATACAGCAATGAATTAGAAATAGTTCATTATTATACCTGAGAATGTTTTGTGAATATTTCTACTTTACTCAACTTTAACTATACTGCTCAAAAAAATAAAGGGAACACTTGGAGTTACATTGTGTTGTTTAAGTGTTCCCTATATTTTTTTTAGCAGTATATTTGTATTAACTTAAAGTTTTACTTCACTTAGATACTCTTCTGATGGCATAGATGGAGAAACAACATTACAGACAAACAAATTACATTACTGCTTGAGCTAACTCGTTAACTGAAATTTAACATAGGCATACAATGTTGAAAGTCACAAACCATTATCATAACTGATGCTGGCTTTAAACCATGCATTCATTATTATTTTACTGTACTCAATTCGACTAGGCTTACATATACATGACTACATATATTACATAGACTACAAGTCTTTTATGTATTAAAAATTCTCTCAGAAATCCTGTTAAGTTAGCTCATGCCAGCTAGCTATCTAGTATTAACCAACACCGAAGACTGCAGTGAATTGAGTCACCTATATAATCTGAGAAAAGCTCTGATCAAGTGGGGGTTTTTTTAATCTATTTTTTGATGCATACCTACCTTGATACTTCAGTACATGTAATAGAAGATTTTATTTTAACTTCGACTTTTATTTTAACCATGGAAGACATTTCAAGCATCTCAAATTTTTTACTCAAGCAAGCTGAGTGGATTCTCTTAACAACCCTTGATACCTCTTGATATTGTTTTGTGCCTTCTGTTACAGCCTCTTGCTGGGCTTTTCTAAACTCCTCTTCTAGCTTTTCTTGATCTCGTCGATACTTTTCCTGCAGGAAATCAAATGAAAATACATTTTTCATAGCTTGTTCCACAAGCTAAAAATCAGATTAAATGAAGCTTGATGATGCCGTAACCTTATCCATCTGTTTCTCAGGAAAATTTTAATCTGTCAGTAAATACAGTTAAACAAAGTGTAATTTCAACAGACCATAAATAGCTCAAATAAAAAAGGTGGTGGAAATGTTACCTGGAGCTGGCGCTCTTGCTCTTTTTGCCATTTCTCCTGTCGCCTGCGCTCTTCCTCTGGGTCCCAGGACCAGCGAGTAGAGGAGGCTGACAGAGAGGGAACCGGTAACTAGAGAACACAGGCACATTTCTGTCATTTAACCAGTGAGCACAGTATTTATTTATTATTTTGTTTCATTATTTACACTGGGTTTTTTTTTTATTTCTAAGAATTTCTAAACCTTATATATAATATATCATGATATAATAATATATATATATACTATTATAAAATCTTCTGATTTTTTTCAGCTAAATTCTTTAACGATCAGAATTTGAATTTATTTTTTTTAACCATTTTGCCACTAGTAATGTTATTTAAAGCACTCTGAGCTGCTTTTCTTGTTTTTGTTGTTGAGTCAATACTAGAGACAGTATCCTAACCTAATCCCTAACCCCAGGCCAAAGAAAACTTAAATTCAGTGCTTTCCCATACTACTCTGATTATTCTTTTCATATCCTCTGACAGGCTAACTACAACATGTTTCAAATAATACACATTGTACAACTATTATGAGCACACTTTCTGACTTACATCTGATATTTGATTTTCAGATCCACCTATGAGAAAAAATAAAATTAGATTGGATTTATGAAGAGTAATTTTTGAATTGTAACTTTTCATAATGGCATTCGTAAAAAAATAAATGTATGAATTGAAACATTTAAATAAACACTGATAAACATTTATTATTGTATTATACGTGCACAGTATTATTTCCAATTCACTCACAATTTAGTCACATGCAAAAAGGTAGCAAAAACTTGAAAATTACTTGAAACAAGCCCACGCTTCCCAACATAAATTTTCAAAAGCTACATGCAAGACACCAAAACCATGCTCAGCACAGCATGCAAAAGGGAAGAGGGACAGTGTAGGCAACCTGAACGCCATACCAACACACACCGCAGTGTATCCTACTATAGGCTCATCTCTTACTTTACATCAAGAGATATACATATGTAGGCCAATAGTGGGACACTGCATGCTAATTAGTATATCTCAATATTTTTTACTAGATAATTTTTACTAAATAATAATTTACTAAATTAATACAGTATCTGACACAGAACTGATCAGTGGAGGCCTATCATATATTATAATGCTGAGTCTTAGAGGTTATTTGGGTGTTGATATGGTTTTGGTATGTGAAGCCCATACTACAGTTTTGACCACACAAGAAAATAAATATATGCTACATATTATAGTTTACACATTATTTCCTGCTTTACACCTTCTGTTATTTCATATTTATATGCTCTGATGCTACTGCAGACAGCATGTCAGTGTGTTGATGTGGACGGACACTGCACACTCAGTGTTCTTTAGCACATAAACTGACTGTGCTCTCTGCAGAGCCTGGGGGAAGAGTGCATGAGTTACAACGGCTTCGACTGCATGAAGGAAAACAGGACAACAGCATGAAGGCCTTGTAATGCCCAGCACCAAAAATACATATTGAACAGGGGCTGCTCTTTTACCTTGTTCAAAAAACTCCGATCTCCTTTTAAGGTTTTTTAAAGAAATGGGTTCTACATGGATAATAAAGAGATTAAAGAAAGGACATGGATTGAGAAAAGGACAAGAATCTCAAGTAAAAGAAATCCAGATTCATATTAGGAAAATATTGCATTGAAAACAATTGCATTAATATTCATATGAACAAAAATTGACAGTGAATATTAAAAAACCTGAAAAGCAAAACAAACATACTACACACCAAGCATAAAACACAACATCCAATGCACTTTCCATTCTGTTTAGTGTAGGTCAGTCACAGAACGGGTAAATCTATGAGAAATATGCTTTACCTTTGTTTCTCAGACTCACAGGTTCCTCATTAGTTCCACCATTAATGCCACTGGAAGGCAGACTCTACAACATAGTACAACAGTGATATAAAAACATTCAAATATGTTATAGCAATGAAGAATCACATTTCTCATGTTCATTGCTTGAGGTGCTCACATTGATAGGCTGGGAGTGGACATTCAGAGATTTCACAGTGGGATCCATGGCTGGGTGTGAGGTGAAGTCCAGGCTCATGTTGCCATTTTGCTCAGGGGAACCTAGAGGATCCGCACTGGTGAGATTGATGACCTTATGGCTTTTATATGATAGGGAAGGTAGGTCTTTGCCCCAATCTGATAGTTGTGTCATTGGCACAGTCATAGATTTTAAAAACAGAAAATTAGCAAATATAATACCAGACACATGATTACACACAATCGTCCGACAAAACAGCCTTTGCTATCAGGTCTATGTGTCTAAAAGTGGGGTTTGATAGACAGACCACCTTCCCCTGCCATGCAATACACAAAGCACCACACACCAGCATTACCAACAAGCATACACCTCCTAGCACACCTACATGTACCCCAGGAGAGGATAAGTATATACAAACAAATCAAGACATTAGTATTGTAAGGTATTACTATTTAAGATGTAATGGGAGGCAGAACTTTATAATATGAGGGTGAGGAAATGTATTAGTAAATGTAATTAACAAGATTATTAATGGTATATACTTGCTGGTAAATATAATGGCTGTTACTAAATAGCACAGCTTCACATGCTGGTTTAACACGGCACTATTCGCACAGGATACAAACACAGTGAATAAAAACACATGTAGCATGGGTAAGACAGATATTAGTATTGGAAAAACTGAGAGAAAAAGACAGACAGACAGACAGACAGAAAGACAGGCAGATGCATGCACAGAGATAGTTAAGGCTCACATAGTGGCAGGAAACTGAAAATGAATGTACTATTTTTCAAGTTTCTAATTAACACCTGGTATATCCCCAAATGCTTACAAGTTTTTCTTTCTAAGAGTTAGTCTAGATAATGAAAGTATTATATGAAAGTATCATAACAGTCTATTATTATGTTTATAATCTGAATACACACACGACTATGAGGAGAATGCTTGCCTTATTTAAACATCTACTGCTTTAAATGTGACTTTTTAAAAATGTTGGGCAGACTATTATCAGTCTTACTCATTGTCATCAAAGATTGATATAGACATCTTCCATATCATAGTATGTGGCTCTACCAACCCAGGAGGAGGAACACTCGCACATTCCTACTTCAAATGAATGCCACCACAATATTTTTCTAAACTGCAAAAGGAATGGCAACAAAATGATTGGAGAACACAGCCGGACCAACTGACTGTATTACCTATCAGGGACACCGATTAACTCTTTCACTGCTTTTTTTTGCACTAATTCTGCTTTGATGGTGGGACCATTTGCATCTGCCATACCTACAAGAGTCACCCAGGTAAAACAGGCTTCAAGGTAATGTTTCCACTGACCAAACATATAGAATGCAGAGGAGTGTGGAGGAGGGCATAAACTTACTGTTCTTTCCCTGTCTCCGAATGTCCATAAACAGACTACCCTGCTGCAGGGCTTCATCCATGCTCCTTTTCCACTCCTCGTAGCTCATGTCTGCCACCTTCTGCCCATTAACTGCCAAGATCTGATCCCCGACCTGCAGGTGGCACAGCTCTGCTTGACTACCTATAAAAATGCATATGTACATACTGTTTCATGATACACAGAAATGGCTGCAAATCATTAAATCATGTCCTCTTACATTTATACATTGATTCACCACCAAAAGGGTTCTGTCTGTCTATTTTGAAGATATGTGCAACACATATTTGATTCGTCCTGAGCTGTGATTTATTGCTATGAAGGAAATGGTTTCCATTGTCAGCGGTTAGATTTGCTGAACCCAATTGTAAAAATTCCTCAGCTCTAGACATCCTAGTGGAATCAAGACTAGGTCAAGCTCATAATGTCAATAATGTTTATTCTTTTTAACAAACCATAGTAATTTAAATCCAAATCCCACGTGCTCAGTAGTCACAGGATGCCACAGGATGTGCTTCACTTGAGCATCGACAATAGCCATTTGAGTTTTTAAGCTCACAGCTGAACACAAAGATTAGTTAATTAATATATCCCTGCAGTATTCTCTAATTAAGAGCTTATGAGTTCTTCATTAAAAAATGAGGAAAGAGGAAAGCCATTTATATCATGGTTCCACAAAACAAATCTTATCCATCTGTTTGTTTATACCTTGTTGTAAAGATTTAACAACAGCCCCCGTGGAGTCCCAGTTAGTCTGGAAGCCAAAGTCATGACTGCTCTTGGGTTTCTGGTTCAGGCTGATCCTCATTTCACTGTAGTTTTCCTAGAAGACACACACAGGACAGTTCATTCAATCCGAAAATTCTATTGGCTTAAAATACCCACACAGAACAAGAGTCAATAAGTGAGCTGTTTTTGCACTGCAAAAATTATATTCTAGCAAGTAAATAAATCTTAAATATAAGACAAATTAAATTAATATTTCTCTAAGATTGTGTTAAGAAAAACTATTAGATTATTAAGCTTATTTGTAGATATATGTGTTCACGTCACTCAAAATTGTCTTACTCGATTAGGAGATTATTTTGCTTAATTCAACTGTCAAGTGTTCAATAAGGAATTGTTACTCTTGGAATTAGTAGATATGTCTAAAATATAGGCTTCATGATCTTGATTCATGTCATTTAAAAATAAAGCAGTTGAAAGAATTATAATAGCCATATATGGTTGTTTTCCATTCTTTTCAAGGACATCATGCTCATAATATGTAAAGTTTATCTTTGCAAAAGTTATAAAAGCTACACAAACCAAATTAAAGCACACATATCTGAGTTTCATTAGACCGTCATTAGAAAATACTAGACCTTAAACTCACCTGCTGTAAGCTGTTTAAAAGAGACACTGTTTTGGGTTGTGGGGCTACACGGCTGACTGGAGTGACAGATGAGGAGGTCTGAGGTGGGGAAACCACTTGCTCTTCTTCCTCCCCTGTATCCTCACTACTGCTTTGAACAGAACTGGTCTGGGAATTAACCTCATCTTCTTTAACAAATGGTGCATAACGACTAGGAACTCTAGTCTGCATACTACTGTTTGTCTCACCATTAAAGCACTTCCGAGATTCATCCACCTTGGAGTAGGTATAGGTTAGTATTAGTGTGGAAATGTTGCTCAGAGTGATCACTACATATAGCAAAACCTCAAAAAATGCAGATTATACTACATGGGATATAACCTTGGTATTGTTATTACTATAGTTCCATGTGTCATAAAATACACAGACACTGAATATAACAGGTCACATAACCAATTACAAGGCAAACATGTTTATGTGGCATAACACTTTCCTTAATAAACTTATTACTACTTCACACTGTTTCTCTATATTCATCTCGGTTGCAAAAAAAATTACTCACTGACTGTATATAGATTACAACAGCTATTAGGTGAACATTCATCACTCCCTCAAAACTTCTTAATAAATTCATAATGGATTTTTTGGAAAGTGAATTAGGAGTCTCACCATATAGGTACGTGGCAGGGAGGCAATTTTGGTGCTTGGGGCACCAAAAGGTCTAGGAGTGATGACAGAAGTGATCCGTGCACTATCTGATCTCTGGTAGATCCTGGGAAGTGAGGCAGAAACCTGAGGTGTGATGGGTTGTTTGGTTGCTGCTGAGACTGGTTTATGCAGTGAAGGCTGGCTTTGGAATTGCCTAGGTGCAGGCACAGGGTTAACAGAGTTGCTGGAATTTGTAATTTGTTTTGAGCTGCTGTTGGCTTCCAGTAGAGGACTGCTGAAGATGGTGCTGGTGCCACTTGACTGAGTGGTGTTGACGGGCACTAGTAGACTGGGTTTGCTGGTTGGAACTGGGTCATCCATAAGGTTGTGGCTGCTGGAGATGCTAGTTTGTTTTCCTTGACTTGTATTTAGAGTGCTTCCTAAGCTGGATGGGACAGGACTAGACAGAGCATCTAACTCATCAGATACCAGGCTGCCAGCCTCAGGTTCATCATCTGCCAAACTAGGCAGAGAGCCCCCTTTAGATTGCTTCCGGAAGAAGGGAGTATCAATGGTCATGCTGCGGCTTGGTAAAACCCTAGTCTTGGGTGTTGGTTCATCAAAGACATCCTGGTCTTCAGAAGTGGAGAAGGTTGCAAAGCGACTCCTGAAGCCTGGCGTTTGGCTTTCCCTGCATAGTGAAGGGGAGAGGAGGATGGCGGTAGCTTTTATTAAATTACAATAACACACACAATCTCCATTTTCCCTAGTGTAACTAGTGAAGTAGGGTTATATAGACATTTGTAGAGCAGTAAATGCAAGATTAGATGCAAGACTGCATTTATGACTAGGGGGAAAAAAACATATCAGGTAATTAGACACTTCTTATAAGGCAGATATCTGTGTGTATATCTGTGTGAATGTGGACTTTACCTCTCCTCTTCCATTTCCTTGAAGGTCTTTGATTTCCTGGTGCTGCTTCCTGTAGTAAGTGTCTCAATCTGTTCTCGCTCTTCTTTCTTCTTCATGATATCTGAGTTAACACTCCTGCGCCTGCTTTTCCATTTACTGAGATCCTGAAGACAAGACAATGATGCTCAAAATCCATACCCTGCTCTCACATTCTCAGTCAAAGACAAAGATAGAACAGCAGAGTATCAGAAAGGGAGAGACAAAGAGAAGTAGGGAGAGGGAAAAGGCAGGGGGACATGGACTAGATTTTAAGGTGTGCTATTTATTTTCTTGGCTCCACTTGCCTCGTCTGTTTGGGGCCCGTATGTGACCTAAATACTGTGTGGAGAAAAAGCCCTTTCCAACATAGTCACCTTCACAACACAGCTTCATACTCAGAAATAGATTGCCACTTTGTGTGATTATAACACTTATTTACATTTTATCATAGCTTAAATACATCATATCGTATAAACCTTATTAACATCCTCTAAAACTTAGAAAATGGCAATTCTTACAGTATGAGCACATAAGCAGTGATAAGACAAGGCAGACAGGGAAAATATAGCCACTCACACAGAGTAGTAATGATTAGATTATGGATATATCTTAGGAGCAACAAAGCTTTAGGTAAGAAAACTGCACTGGCGTCATTGATTTATTGGCAGACAAAAGGCAGGGGGGGTCGAGGTGTTACTCACATCCTGCCACTTGTCTTCACTTTCCTTCAAACTTTCACGGAACTTCTGCAGCTCCTCATAGCGTACACTTTGTACTGCCTGCTCAACAGGGACTTCACTCAATGAAATAGACCTGTCAACACAAATTCACAGAGTGATGCTTTATAATTTAAAAAGTACACAGACTGTGTGATTCTGGAAACAAAGAAAAAACAAAGAATGAAGTTTCCCATCTTCCACACTGAGCTTATATACATGGATGCAGGAAATACTGAAAAGGGAAAGAATAGTTACTTAGAATGACTAATTCACTGCTTTTTATACACAATAGAGCATATTCCTTTGTGTTATCAATGCTGCTGCATACATACATAGCATCACCACTCACTGAGTATAGTGAGTTTGTTCTGTATTTGTGAAATCTGAGAGTCTGAATGCTCTGGATATTTCTGGAATTACTGATGCACTACTCCTCAATACAGTGCAATGCAAATCAACTTTTATTAGCTAGCATTGTGTGTATGTGTTGAGTCCTCTTTGTTTTGTGATGAAAAGAGTTGGGGTGCAGCCCACAGGGTCCAAAGCAATGTGAGTAATGTTAATGTTTAGTGCTGGGGCAAGCAGAACCACACAAAAGCAAGGAGGACATGACAACACAACTGGACACACCATGCCACATTCCTGGTCCTAGACATCTACTCACCCATCAGTCTCTGAGTTCTTTTGCATGAGTCTAGAGAACCAAAGAGAACCACACAAAGAGCAGGTCATATGTTTGTGCATTTTAGATGAACGTCTGGCTGACAGCAACTTTAATTTAATTAAATGCTAAATGTTTCAAGTGCAGTTACCAGAGAATGCCTTTTTCTTCACAGAGCAGAAGTAAAGCAGTTATACATGGATATCACCTTTCTACGACCTAGTGTGGCTGCATGTTTGTGTGAACACAAGCTATTGGTAATAATTCACGTAAGGGAAAGTTAGAGGTACACCTTCATAGGAAACTGTAGTTCCGGAAATGTTAAGGTGATATAACTCTTCATAATAGGTTAAAGGTGTGAATGTACCCTACCGACGGCACTGTTTGGCTTGGAAATTACAGGCTGGGTGTGTTTTGAAAGTACATTTCCATAGAGACAAAAGTGAAATTTCTAGCATTTACTGCATCTCATGCCAATGGGGAATTTCTAAACAGCACAGTCTGTTGGCATTCTTGTAAAGAGTGGCTATGTCTGGTTCTGTTATTTATAGATATTACTCAGGTTTTCACATTCCTTAACAGCTTTGGTCATTACACTCCCACTTCCACAAGTCTGTGTGAATCTCTGAACTTCTTTTAGGGAATAGCTAGCTGACTGAAATGGAAGCAGTCTTGATATTTTGTTAGGTGAATTCATCACAAAAGCTTTTAGTAATATGTTTATTTATCAGAAAAGCAGAGCAAGACAAGATGCCAGGCAATCCAAATCCTTTAGAAAAAAAATTATTAAAAATCACACAAACCCCCCAGAATTGTTATACATTCATTTATGTACAATTAAATATCACTCATGCCTTTTTACTGGAGTTGTGGAAAACTCACTCATGCATCCTTAAGGTATTTGCATATATCTGAAAACATATTAGCAATACACTTTAACAAATAAAAGGTTTTGGAGAAATAAATAACACCCAAGTACATCAATTAATACTGTTTACAAAGTTCTCTAGCCTATTCATTACGTTACATAATAATTAAAAAATTATTACTAGTAATCAGAGGCTTAATGAGCAATAGGATACCATTCAAAAGCACACTTAAACAATCCAGGTTAGGCTACTACTGACATAAATATAAAAGGGATATCAGAGACCATGAAAGCATGCAGGGACTCAGGTCATTCCTATAAAGCCTAACCTCTCCACCATCAGCCTCTTCTTATATCTTAGGCGACTGGCCTCTCTGATGGCCTGCCATTTTTGGAGATCCTCATCGCTGCAAGATGAGAGCACACTCGGGCCTGTTTGAGTTCCAAATGACCTCTGAGACACCTCAGTTGGATTCTGGACATGTACAATTCCAAACTTCCTAACTAGCATATCATCTGTTTTTCGGTGTGCGTCCCCCTTCTGTTTTGCAAACACCTGGGCAGCCGCCTGTATTGGTGGGCACGGGGCAGATATCTTAGCCTGAAGTTTCTGTGGCAGAGCCCAGGACTCAGGAATAGGCACAGGGTGATAGTTATTAGGTGCTCCTGAAAGAGGGCGCAGCGTAGAATGATGCTGTAGCCAGCGGTTGAGCACATCGTCTTTCTCAATGTCAGGGTAAGTAGATTTGCCATCGTTGTGCTGAGTAACCACTCTGATAGATGGCTCAGATCTGTGATGTGAGGTAAGTAGACCCCCATATTTCATCCTGGCCAGCTCAGTGTTAGAGTTGAAGGCACATGTGCGGCGGGTAAACATGTCATCATTGTCCAAGTCAGGGAGAATGTCCTCAGGAACATTGTAGGGGTCGTTAGGGTGCTCCTGCCCTAATATTGGGTGTCTCTTGCACTTAATGAGTCTTGGACCTGAGGTGGGGTCTGGCCTGGGCCAGAAATCAGGGAGCTGAAACCTTTGGGCTCCAGAGGTCTGTTGAGTGAGCATGAGTGGCTGTGTGGTAGGACTATATGTTGAGTGACAAAGGAAAGAAGAAAGCAGAATAATTTCAGAGGAAAGGGATAGTGTGCAATAGTACAAGACAGCAAAGCAAGCAGCCATGAGAAAAAGTGTAGAGGATTACTGTGCTTATTTTTATTCATTCACTTTAAATTACTTCTTTGCTTATTAATATGAATTTGTTCTAAAAATCCAAATTACATGTGTAAAATACTGCTTTTATACATGAGTTCATTCTATATGAGACATAAATCCAGACTGATATAGTATTAGTTATTTATTGAGATGGACATCATTCACAAGATTAATGTTGTGTGAGGTAAACAGTGTAGGTCAGTAAAGAGAAACTAAATAGGTGAATTAGTTAGTGTGTGAGTGGATGCTAATTTGAAGTCAGGGCTACTGCTTGTGGAGGTGTAAAAAGGACCTGGGAGTGATGGGACTGAGCTGTGCGTGTAAGTAAGTGGGTTCAGAATGAGCGGGAGAGGACACACAGTGTCGGGGACTGACATCACAGTCGGAGTCCTCTGAGGATGAGCCAGACTTCTTCTGGCTAGACACAAGTCAGGTAGGTCATGAAGAAAAAGCACAGAGAAAGGAGACAGGGAGAGAGAGAGAGAGAGAGAGAGAGAGAGAGAGAACCCAAATCTATTAGCCAGAAGGAAGACCAGACCAGAAGTAGTGCACACCAAACAAATGAAGATATAGGAATGTATTCTGAGCACATGCAAAGACTGAAGTAAAAGCCCATAAAATATTTATAGTTGAATGAGACCTAAATATATCTATTAAAAGGTTTTAAAAAATAACAACAGTAAAATGTGTAACTTGAAGTTATATCTATGTATTTAATGTTAGTTGTTGTTTTTCACCAGTGCCAGACAGACCTGAAACCCTGGATCTTTCTGTACCAGGGCCGACGCTGAGAGCCCAGTCTGATTTTCTGCACATGCATGTCTTCCTCTGGCGTCCAGAACTTTGGGAGAAATTTATCATGGTGTACAGTGGAAATGGGCTGGGATACTGTCAGGCCCACTTTACGAGCATAAAGGTCATCCTGAATAGGATCGGCATAACCAATCTCATCATCTTCTTCCTCCGAGTCATCATACATGTAGACATCAGCAGATGCAGACCTCCTAGCAGCCTTCTGAGGAGGTCTAGTTTCACTGCTGCTCAAGAGAGAGCTGAATGCATGAGTACCTGCATATGGCCACTCATCAGCACACATTAAAGCATCCATAAAAGTCAACATATTAAACACAAAACATAACTAAATGTAATAAAATGTAGGCGGCCTCAGATTTTAACCAAGGAAAAAAATTAAAACACAGCAAACAAGCCCCCCCAAACGCTACCCTCCAAAAAAAACCAACCCAGATCAAAGAGGATGTTAGCAATGATTATGTTATTCTATAGCACAACAGTCTTTGGGGTGTGTCTGACCTGAGATAGGTCAACGTTGGTCGAGGCACATTTGTAAGCATAACCTTTGGCCTGGTGGATTGGGGCATAGTGGTGGATTCCCCTGAGGTCATTGGTAATGCAAAGTTGGTTGGAGTGACGACAGATGGGGTGTGAAACCGGCGGCTGGCCAAATCATCAAGGAGGAGGTCAGGGTCTGGACGGTCTGCCTCTGAATCACTGCTCTCATACCCGAACAGCCAGGCAGCTTGTGTAGAACTTTGAGTGCCCAGTTCATTAATGGAGGACGAGCCTGTGCCTATCCTGTTACCATATTCCCATCGTCCATAAATTGGCAGAGACATACATGCATACAGAAGAGTCACACACATACTTGCAACATAGTATGGCATGAAAAAGCAAGGCATTCTGAAATTTTCCACTTGTCCTAACCAAACACAAAGCCTCACCAATCATATACTGTAAGACACTGATATAAGTATCACCTTTCATCCATCTGTGCTCTCACAGAAAGTGAGGCATTAGTCTTTCTCCAAGCAGAAACATTGATGTGCTAAAGCTCCCTGGCAGCATTAAAGACTAATTTTAGTCAAGGAGGCTCTACAGTGATGGATAATGCCTGCAGCCTGGGTCACCTTGAAATAAAGAATCACTGTAATATCTGTTTAAGAGGACTGAAATTACCGAGAGAATGATCCATCCTCCTCTGTAAACATGGGACTGGCCCAGCTGCGTCTGTTTTCTTCATTGCGATAGTCAGAGCGCTTCTTGCGTAGTGGTGCTGGAACGTAGCCCGTCTGCTTCTCTTTGCTCGGCAGGAACTGATTGAACTGAGTGTTGGGCTTTGGAGCGACCACCAGCGAGCGGCGATACTCCTTGCTTTCTGCCATCATGAAAACCAGCTCTGTTTCAGGGTAACTGAGACAGCCTAGTAGAGAACAGTGAAATTCAGTAGAAGAAAATGTCTCTCTTAGAAATGTATACATACACAACAGCTGCAAGCTCATTTATAAGCTAGTATGGTGTATACGGGAATGTCTCACTGACGTGAACATAGAGCAAGTCTAGAGAACTGCCTAATTAACCTCCTGCAGAGAAAAACAAAATTTTGATCGACAAAGTGCGATAGGGGGACATTTGGATTAACTACCAAAGCCAGCAGGTGTCTGCTGAATATCACACTTGTACCACAAAGCAGGATTGGGGGGGGGGGGGGGGGGTTGGTATCTGAACAACTGCAGGACAGTATTCTTGTGTTCAGTTTGTTTTAAGGACAAACACCTCAGGCAACCCAGCAGGGGGCACTATGCATTTGATTTACAAACTATGTAGTCAAATCACAGTTTGACATAAAAACATGCCAGTTAGCCTCAATAACAGTACTGACAAAGCAGAGCCTACCCTTTTGTTGTCAATGAAATGGCCATTTAGTACTCATTGTCAATTATTTGGTGGCAAACAATAATGATGGGAAAATGTACAGCACATTAATTCCATTTTCAATAAAACAGCACATTTACATTTATGCATGTCAATATTAAAGTGCAGTATTCCTCCATGTGTTCACTGAATGATCTTCCCATCATTATTGTTCATAAATCACACAAAGATCTTCAACAGTAAAAAGAGTATACAATCTGTAAATATTTTATTTGTCATACTCAGCTTTAATATTGCTTGTCATAAATAATTGTTGTTTGGCTGTTTAACAGAAAATGGAATTAATGTATTGTACATTTTCACATAGCAATGGTTTGCCAGCAAATAATTAAATAATTAAGTACTGAATGGCCATTTGATTGAAAACCAATGGGTGGTTTCTGCACAGTACTGTGTATG
>JAOUWY010000075.1:18377609-18387846 GCA_025728095.1 Prietella phreatophila
CACACACACACACACACACACACACACACACACACACACACACACACACACACACACACACACACACACATACACAGAAACCACAGGGAGTAGATAAACCACAGCTGATCAGTGTGGTTGCTAGGGCTACGAAGGTGTGGCATGGATACCATCTTTAGCAAAGCTCACTTTGTTGTACTCAGCTCACAGTTGTGATACTGACCACACTTTCACTTTGGTGAGAAAACAAAACAGAAATGCATAGCTTATAATAGTTCAATTGAATGAATTATGAATGAATTGAATGAGTGATCTATAGTTGTCTTTAGAACTGTGTATTTTAAATATTTGCATAATTAATTAATAAGTTTATGTCATGCTCAGTTTTTGCAAAGAAGTGAGCAATGGGTCAATCTGTCACAATAATTAATACACAGAGAACACTTGTGTTGCTTAACATAAACAAGACAGCATTGCTCGCATGGTGAACATGTTAGTGCAGGACCACCCAAAGACACACCTGTGAAAGAACTGAACAGGTTGTTCAACATGCCATGTTTGTTTCACTCTAGTCGCAGGTGAGGAGAAAATTCAACTCTGATCCTAAAACAGCTTGATGAAACACAGCTTGATGAAACAAAAAAAAACAATGCGACCTTGAGGGAATCTCTAACCTCCTTCAGTCTATAATCTGCTGATAGGCCAAGTCAAGACTCTAATTTCATATCCATGACAGTGATTTTGCACTCACTTCCTTTCTGATGTAATTAAAGGTCGTCATTTTTCCAAACAAAATAAGCTAATTTTAAACTTTGGGTTAGCCTTCAAAAAAGTGACGAAAACTCTAACACCTCTACCTAAACATTGTTTAACTGCTTTTCAGAGCACAAGCTGTAGATGTGATTATCAACTCAGTTAAATTTAAACCAAGGGTCACTAGCACAAGATCATTTTACATGGACATGTGAACAGCACTGGCTATGTCAGAGTCAACACACCATAACAGGATATAAAAACATTTCTAACAATGTCACAGCAGTTGATAGAGGGTCAAACTTAGATACATTAAAGATTCAAACAAAATATACCTGATTAAACTCATTAAAACAAAATTTACCTGACAGTTGCACTTGTGTATATATCCTGCAGGTCCCCAGTATGAAAAAGCAGGGCTTCTTTAAGTCCAGGCACAAGAGTTAAGGAGGATGTTGATGTCCTGTCAAGAGTGAATATGTGCCAAACGTCTGTGTCAGTCTGTAATCATACAGGAATTCTCTGTGCACACAGTTCAGAAATCATTGCATCCAAAGTTCAGAGCTTCTGTGAGCTCAGCTGGGGGTGGAGAGGATGTACCTGAGGTAGCAAATAAAATGACATTAGAGAAAGAAGGCAGGGCTTGCTCAGTCCGTGACAGATGTGTGGGAGGAGGAGCTTGGCTTTGGGACAAAGTTGAGAATTTGTCTAATCACATGTCTCGCAAAGGCCCCTCCCACAGTCATGCAAGGCACTCGAATAAATTTCATGACCCAGCCTTACAGGCACACAGACACACAAGCATAAGTGTATACGCTCTTCTCACACCCAGAAACTGTCATTGCACACTGCCATGACATACCTGTGGCAGCAGCAATGGGTGGATTATTTTGGAGACTCTGGTTGCTATGACAGTGAACAGGTGACTGACATGCAAACTATTTTACCCCTAAGCAATTGTTCCATTGGGTTTGCATGCATTAGAAATCCTGTTTCAGTTGGCTGTACACATTATGTGCATGCGCACGCAATATAATACATAGTGTTTCTGCATGCTTCTACATTAGGTTACAGATATAACTTTAGATCTGTCAGGGTAATTGTGTTTTAGATTTTGTTTTGGATTATCTATGAAAATCTGTGATTTGGGTGCTTTAACTCATATCCATAGGTTTGGGTAGGGATGGTACAACATGTGATAGTGGAAATATACCAGTTAATATTTGTGCTTTTAGTGAAGGTTAAACAAATGACAGTTTTGCCACAGACCCTTAGGCGTCATCACATTCTTCAGTCAGACTGAGTAACCTTCTTGTAGAAGCTGGTTTCAACTAGAGGTGTTTCTGGTATAGTTTTTTGTTTTTTTAATCCCACTCACATCCACATCTCAAGGAATTATGACCAATCCAACCTGATTCTTCAAAAAATCTTAACAATTCTGCCTGCTCAAGCAGTTATTATTTTTGCTTGCACCTGTCCATGATATTTTCTAATAAACTGAATTGGTTATTTTTGGGATATTTCCCAAAATACAAACAAATGATTAATTTAAACCAAGGCATCCCTGACCAGGATAAAGCATTTACTGAATATGAAGGAATGAGCATGGTAAATGTGTCATATATTGTTGCACAAGTAATCTACCATGTCCAATATACTACCTGTTAATGAACTGTGCCTGCATTAAAGTAAAAGCTACCTACTCTCACAACTTTTTTCACCAGTGCAAACCTCTAGTTTGAAATACTTACCCAATCAGAGATTGAAAGAACTAACGAATGGAGTGTAAGTACCTTATAGCTAGCTGAATATTTTATGCTAGGTCATTTAAATTTTAAAAGGAAACTATTAAAAGGAAGGATTTCTCTTGCGTTCTTCTCATAAAAGATACTATCCTAGCTAACTATTAGCTAGAATAATGTTTAGCAATAAGTATTGTGTCTATGGGCATTTAGCGAGATAGCTGTAATGTTAGATAGATAAACTGACTCCTATGGGCAAAGTTGTTCTTTGTCGTCATAATGAGAATTTGTTACTAACTGTAGCTTCCATTTCAAGTAGTTTCTACACATTTAATATATAATCATAGTTGACGTTATGCATTGAAATGAAAATTGTTGTTAAATTTAAGTTCAAATGATGTAGCTATGACATTTGGCGACACATTAGCTTACATAAGTTTGCATTATTCTAGCTCATCTGCTTTGCGAGCAAATGTAAAAAGTACCTATGCCAAATATGTGTTTTAAAACTTTGATAGGAAGACAGGGTAACCTCATTTTCATGTGTCCCACATAACTTTGAAGAAAAAACTACACAAATATTTCAACTCAGACGAAAGTATAATAAATTAACTGGCCACAGATTGACAAAAATAGCTACGTTTAAAAATCAGCCTACTTTGCATCACTGCCTATTCGACAAAGTATTTGTATTTTTCTTAACCCTAGTTTTATGTATTTAATATTAATAAAAAGTACAAAAAAGTACAGCTCTAGGACTCAGGTGTAGTAAAGGAATAAAAAAAATCAATAGTCGCTTAAACAGCAAGATGTTTATTAGCAAAAGGAAATGCAGAGTTAAGCTCTTGAATCTAACTCGACATGCCAGTCAAAAATAGACTGATGGAACATTGGTATTTTTGGGTTAAGGATTATACCGAGGTCACTGTCTTTCAGTAATAGGTCTTGTTTACTGGAAAGAGTCATTTTGCGGCTGAAGGACACAATAGATGGGCAGTGTTTAAATAAAAATGACTGATACTTGAAGATTTTGGTAAGTGTTATCACTTTTGAAGAATATAAAAAAAAATAATCAAGAGAGGTCATACAGATAGCATATTGGGTGGACCAAAATAGCAAGACACGATGTTCTGTACATTCCTTTTCCTGTGACCTATAAGTGAATGTAAACTATGCTGAAAATAACTTAATTGCTGAATTCCCAATCACACCCAATTAATCTATGACATTACTGTAGTGGTTAATAATTCCTAAGGTAAATTAAGATGGACAATTCCCACAGAGTGGGCCTTTTATTAGACTCCAGCAGGCCTGGCATATGAAACCAAGTTCTACTTGAACATAATTAAACCTCAGCTGTAAAACAAAACATGCAAAAACTTACTCTTTTTTGGGGGGATATGCTCACTTTGTAGTGAGAAGATATAATCCTATGAAAAATTCTGCACCCATCCAACAATTATAATTCACATTGGAATGTAGTCCCATTCAAAAGTAATTATTAAGTAGTCAGTTTGTTAAGTCAAATGTAAATAACTTTAAGTGTTAACAGAAGTGACTTATAATCACCTCATAGGGTTCAAGTGTGTACACCAAAGTACACTAAAATCCTTACCTGAAAACAAGCCACAGCATAATGAAACCAGTTTAACTGTGTATTGTCAGTCATCATGTCAAAGTATCCTAGCTAATACGGCAGAACATGCCCTAACACCCTGACGCTTGTGTGTAAATACAAAAGCACAATAAAACTCCATCATAAAATTATAATAAACGTTTGACATAAGTTTATGGAGTAAACACATCTGGTGGTCTGTGGAAAAAAATCTATTAAAATAATCCCTTTTGCCAGTGGTTAGGTTTGATTCAAATATATCCACCCAGATCAATTATAGCCTGTTTACAGAGCTCGGAGCTATGTGCAATCATCTCTCAGCTCAACCTCTATGTAAGGACTATGCAGAATTACTTTTTTAATGCGGCCCCAGAAGTAAACCACATAAGTGTAGGTTTCCTCTCCAGATTTTTAAAAGGAGGATCAGCTATGTGATGGGACAGAGAGGAAACCCACAGCTTTGGCATTTGCTGGAACATACAACCATCTACCATGGAAACCTGGTCCACGAACAAACCGAAACAAACTCATGGATAACGTGACAGCTCGCAAGTCAATGTCAATAAATTAAAATCGGAAAGAATGAGAGTCTTACCATAATAAACCTTCATTATTCAAGATTTATAACCTATGAATGTGAATGATACGACAGTAATTGTGATTATATGATTTCAGAGGCCTGAATAAGGGGAAAAATAAATTCCACCAGTCATAAACACAGACAAATAGAGAACTCTGTGTTCATGGCACATTTTTGTTCCAGTTCAGGATCTCAACATAGAGCCATTCAGATGGCTATTTAGTACAGTAAAAATATACTCTAAATTGGGTATGTTTGTAAATGTTTTCTTTAGTATGCCTGTGTGAGGGTATTTTAATTCCCAGTTGAAAGTCTTTACTATGTAAATGTCAGGTTTGGATCTATCTCACGGAAATACCACTGTAATGTTTTTTGGGCATGGAGATGCTTATCCAGGTTTACCTTCATAAATATCCTGCTGTTTTAAAGAGTAATGGGCACCAAATAATATGACAAATAATATGACATGCTTTGCCACAATTTTGGCTTGACCCAGGTCTTTGGGCAACATTTATGTTCTTTAGAAAAGGTCAAATATTACAATATTTTATTTTTTAAATAAATACGGTAGTTAATGTTGGCTTAAATTAACTCAGTCTCCTCCTCAAGCTTTTCCTCTTTTCTTTTTCAACTTTTTTCTCAACCCCCACTTTTTTTCTTTCTAAATTTCCATAACAAGAAAATTTATATAATTGTAATGGTAGATAATGTGTGATATTTCTACATTTTTATTCACTTAGTCTTACTGTGGTTGGTTCAGCTGCATACTTTTAGGGAACCAATGGATGAAACAGGGTGTGTTCGAGTGCGTAATTATGCTTGCACTTGAAAAATGCAATAAAAAAACAGGAACTCACCCAGCCAGCAGTAGGTGTGGAAACTCTGCTAATACGCTTAATTATGCCTGGCTTGATCTTGTTAACTAGCCTGGAAAGAGGGAAAGAATGAGCAATCTCACAAACAGAATGATGCACTGTAAGGTCCACCTAAATGTGTTTATGGCCTCCTTTAATGTTTAACATGTGCCTTTGACTTACAAAACCATCTGACCAAAAACAAGTTGAGCTTCTGTTTGTACGGGTTACTATTAAAGAATCCAGAATATGCTCATCTTATTGTAAACATCTGAATCCAAAAAATAAATGTTAGACTATTGTGACATTCATTCTTTATTCAGATAAAACCTTACAATACTAACATCACAATACAGTATGTACTATATATCTTTACCATGTGACTTTTCTGAATGTTAAAAAAAATACATTTAAAGATGTGTACATCATAATATGTGAAATTTATCACTCTGTGCAGTACTTTGATATGGATCAAATTAGAGATGCACTGATGTATCAGTCAGTAATCGGTATCGGCCGATAAAGGCCGATTTTTCATGCTATCGCCCATTATTTAAAAAACGTCTGATGATCAGGGCCGATTATATCCTGGCAATCAAAAGAGGGTGGGAAAACACACTGACTTCATGCTGTGTGTAAAGATGATGTCTCTGGTGTGGAATGATGACAAAACTGCAGTTTTTTCAGTAATCTTTGCACTGCTAAAATATTACAGCAGTGAAACGGGAGTTTCGGCGAGGAGTCTTTTTTTGACGCACTGCTCGCACTGAATTAAAGCGCCATTACACTGTTGAAAGATTTAAATGAAGATGAGTTGTCAAAAAGTATATATTGAACAGAAAAATATATGTGTAGAGTTTTATATTTCATAACCAGTTAATGTTAATATATATAAAGTTTACGTTATATATTACCACTTTGATGTCAGTGAGGGAGTAGAAAGGCTTGTTTGTGGTGAGTGACAGGAGGTTTTTAAGAATTCAATCAATTAATTCTGTGAATATGAATTAATAACATTCAATAAGTTAAGAAATCCTACTTTAATCTTTTATGTGTTAATGTTAATTAGAGTATGTGTTTTCTGCTTATGAGACCAGTTACTGTGAAACTACTTGTTGAAATGGAGAGAATAATGTTTTTATTTGCATTTTTTTCAGAATTGTGGAATAAAATATTATTAATTTAAAAGAAGGCATAAAAGGCAGAACTATCTGTAAAGGCCGATATCACTCTGAATAACTGGTTATTGGTATCGGCTGAGAAATTTAGTATCAGTGCATCTCTAGATCAAATACGTTGATATGAATATTCTGTGATGTAACGTAGTCGTTACTGACTCAGACTAATCAAGCAGCAGAACATGTGCAACTAGAAGTTTCAGGAGGGAACAGTGAGTAGTTGCGATGTAAAAACTGCTCTCATCAGGCTGCTGACTCACAGATGTGACACCAGGTTGTCAATCCATAAATGCTGCTGCCTACGCATCAGCCCCAAAGTGCCCTGTTACAAACAGAAAGAGACCTAAAAACCCTGAGCTTGCACTAGCCATGACAAAACCTCACCTTCACTGAACAGCCGAATCTCACTCACAGCATGCTGTGCCATTCAGATTTCTGAGCACAATGACCGTGAAACATTTAAATAACAACTGTCCTTCACATGCTTCCCTATCACCATTGATATTATCTACAGTGTGCATGTTTTCTAATGTTGTGCTCAGCTGTGTCTAAATCCTATGAGCTAAAATTGGTTGCTTTTAATGCCCTAACCTAGAATTACTGGAATGGGCAGAGCAGTTTTCAGTACAACAGTGACAGAGCTATTCAGACAACAACAAAAACAATACAACACCCAGAAAAATATGCAATTTTACTATTGTCTCTACACAGCCTGTTTTACATCAGCTATGGTGAGATTTAAGGCATTCCTCACTTTAATGTAAGAGAAGAGATACTATATAGATTTTTAGATTGAACAGAGAGGACAGCTATATAATAGGATACCTATTATATAAAGGTATAATATAATAATACGTATATAACAGGTATATACCTACTAATAGGTATGTAACCTAAGGGACACTTAAGTCATACACGGCACAGAAACAATTTCTATGCATTACATGAAAATAATTATTTCTCTGCAACACCAGAGAATACATTGTTGCATACAATACTGAGATGATGCTTAAATGTCTTAGCAGTTATTGCAATGGGGGAAAACGTTCTGAGAGCTCACAACAAAACTAAATCAACACATTTTTAAAAGGATCTATTTGATGAACTGCACCATAAAGCTTGCAGAGAAACAGTGGTTACTTAGCAACACAAAGAAGTCCATTCTGGAGTGAACTCCGGAAGTCTCTGCTTTTAAACCTCTTTTTAATAACCACATGTACAATCAGAACAAACACAGGAAGCTACAGTAGGTGAGAAGGTAAAATGTGCAATAGGAGCGATTTTCCAGACTTTGTGCTGCTATCCTAAACTGACCCGCACACCAACACGGTGTAGCTTCTGGAGCAGAGGCTTGGCTCGCTTTGCTCACCTCACTTTTCTGCCAGTCCTTTTGCAAACAGGGCCAGAGCCCAGCAGCCAAACCACAGAGGACAAGAATATTTAAAAGGAATGTAACAATACAGAATAGAGTGCTAGCCTCATGCCTTTCCAATGATCTTAAGCAATTGATGCAGGATATAGCCAGTCACCCTATTGTTTCTTATGCACAAGAGGAAATACTCAAGTTGTTTTTACACCCCCTTTTACAGTGTGTTATTTGGGCTGTTTACAGCTCCACAAAAATGTTCTCTTAGACAGTGAGAGAATGTTTTGTCTTATCAAGAAGATAGGAGATTATTTTTGCTTTGGTACAAGGTTGCAGAGGTTTTATGATATCCTCTTACAATAAGAACAGGTCACTCTTTCACAATATGAAGACAATGTAAGCCTGCGTTTTGCAATTAGTCCAGGAAACTTTTAGTGGCAAAATCTAAAAGATGAAGCCTTCATATGAACTTCAACATGAGCTTCATGATGCATTTCTGGTAACACCAGAAAATATGTACTTACAAAAATGGAAAAATTGACCATACACAAAAATAATGATGATCATTAAAAATCATTACCTATCCGAAATTAAATGGTAATGACAGTCAGGACAGTGCAGTGTACTGTAAAAAGCTGGGATCAATAGGTGCTGAAATCCTGAAATCTTTGTTCTCTTCAGTTAGATCAGACTTGTCCAATCTTATATTTTCAACCAAGCATGAACAAATCTGGTTGCATTTTTGTATTCATATGATCTCTTTTTTCGAACCACCGTTGAACAAGTGTGGCCCCTGATTGGATGGAATGAACATGCAGCTATACAGGTGCTTTATGAACACTATTATAAACCACCTATATATACCACATTCACAGAAAAAAAGTAGAAGAAACAAACAACTGCAACATTCTGCAAGATAAATAAATAAATAAATAAATAAATTCAGGAGTAAGGCTTTAGTTTGAAAAACATGACAAAGTGTTCAAGGTGTTGATTTGGCTTCCAAATTCCCAGATCGCAACATGATTGCGCATCTGTGGGATGTGCTAGAAAACAACTCTAATCCATGGAGGCCTCACCTCAGAACTTACAGGACTTAAAGGATCTGCTGCTCACATCTTGGTGCCTGAGACCACAGCACACCTTCAGAGGATTTGTGGAGTCGATGCCTCTATATCAAAGTTGTATTGGCAGTACAAGGGGGACTTACACAATATTAGGCAGATGGATTTACTGCTTTGGATGATCCGTGTAAGTTACCCTAATAAATAATCTGAATAAATCTAAACCTTTGCTAAAATATTTTTCTTATGCTTAAAATTCTGAACATTTTTCACAGAAAATATAATAAAGGTCTATTAATATAATTGGTAAAACTAAATAAAACATTCCAGTGGAAGTAAAAAAAAATAATAAAAAATGCTTTGAGAGAACATAATATAACCACCCCCACACAAAGCATCTGGCTTTTTGAGCTGTGCAGATGTATGCAGTGCAGCACATCATTAACTATGCCAATGAATTCCAGACTTTAATCCCTTTAAATCCTCTCTCATTATTTAGGTATTCATCTTAAGGCATACAATGCAGTAGTGACACTAATAGGAAAAGTATGTAGTTACTACTCAGAGTAAGGAATGTGCATCTAGACCCACCGATAGATCCTGTGACATGAAGGAGATTAAGCAAAAATGCTGAACATAAGAGATTTTACATTTTTGTTATGCCAAAATGTAACCAATTAGGTCCTAAACTGACCCCATTACTAAGGCAAGACAAGAATGACTGTACCAAGATAATCAGAGTCATGGAGTTTAGTGAAGGAATGTGAGCATGTGACGGACTACCCTTTCCTCTTACACAGAAACACATACACGCACTCTCATTAACAGCCCTGTTACGTGGGTAACCATCTGGCAACATGTTAATCATTCAATAGGGAAGCCCAATGTCACAGTACTTTCCTACACAGGCGACACCAGGCTCCTACCAGAGATCATCGCCCATCACAATGAAGCTTTATCTGTGAGAATCTGAAAGCATTCAGCTGAACCCCTCATGAATTAAGAATAAAAAAACAGTGCTAAAAAAAAATGGTGGAGAGTTTGGAATCTGATTGATTGATTGATTGCTTCTGTGGACAGGTGTCTTTTATACAGGTAACAAGCTG
>JAOUWY010000075.1:18393734-18407017 GCA_025728095.1 Prietella phreatophila
TGTACCCCGCCTTGTGCCCGATGCCCCCTGGGATAGGCTCCAGGTTCCCCGTGACCCTGAAGAAGGAATAAGCAGTAGAAGATGGATGGATGGATATATATATATATATATAAAAGAAATGCACCACTGTATCGCTATCGGCCAATAGATTAGACATCCGATGATCAGGGAAATTATGTCTCTTGTGTAGAATGACGAGAAATCTGCAGTTTGGAAACTCTGTAAGCTCTGTAAGGCTAAAACTTTAGACTGGAAGTGAGCAGTAGCAAAATTTGAGTCTACTTCTAACAATCACATTCACAAGACAGAAGGCTAATGGAAAAACATTTTGTGGATGGATTAGACCAAAATAGAATTTTTTGGTTTAGATGAGAAGTGTGTGGCGAAAGGAAAACACTTCATTTCAGCATTAAAAACCTTATCCCATTTGTGAAACATGGTGGTTGTAGTGTCATGGTTTGTCTGTTTTGTTGCATCTGGGCTTGGATGACTTGTTTGAAACAGTGAATTAATGAAACAATGAATTCTGAATTATTCCAGCGAATTCTAAAGAAAAATGTCAGGACAACTGGCCATCAATTGAATCTCAAGACAAAGTGGATCATGCAGCAAGTCACTGACCCTAAGCACACAAGTCGTTCTACTAAAGAATGGTTAAATAATAATAAAGTTAATGTTTTGGAATGACCAAGTCAATGTCCTGACCTTAATCCAATCGTAATGTTGTGGAAGGGCCTGAAGCAAGTAGTTCATGTGAGGAAACCCAACAACATCCCAGAGATGAGCTGTTCTATATTGAGGAATGGGCTAAAATTCCCCCAAGCCGATATTCAGGACTGATCAACAGTTGCCAGAAACATATGGTTGTGTATATACATTTATATAGACACACACAGATTTATAGAAGTTTAAGCAAAATGATCATAAAGGCAATTTAAACACATTAATTCAGTTGCATGTTGCCATTCCATGGTGTTATTCAGGCCATTTGAAAGTGATAAATGAGGGAGTTGAATCATCACTCTTATCTTGGTGTCCTGCATAAGTAGGTCTGCTGTCCTACAACTGAACAGGACTGATCTGGTCACCCTAATTCAGGGTCCAGAACTTAGGAACTCCAAGAAAAAGGGCACATGTAGGAAAGATTAACCATGTGGAGATTAGTGCTTTGTGAGACTGATCTGGAGACTGCAGGCCTTTGAAAAAATGAAAACCTGCCATGATGTTCCTTGAACTATTCAGTAACATTATGTAGCTATTAATGGGAGCTGAACTATGCCACTAAAACATGTTAATAGGCATCAGATGCTTTTATGTGTGCCAGGAAAAACATTTCCAACACCACTGCCCTAGCACCACTGGCATGTTCTGTTTATAACAAACAGGATTTCTCCATGTTGCTTGCACCAAAGTCTGATCCTTCCATTAGCATTTGCTCAAAATAATCAGGATCTAACCAAATATTTCAATCCTCAAATCTTCGGTCCATGTCCATGTCTACTTGAGACACTTCTTGTTTTTCCCCGACATTTCTTGGCACACAATATGCCGTTTAGCTCTTCTAGGAACAACTCAATAGGTCATGTGTTCTCAGATGACTTTCTGCACACCAATGTTGACTTGAAGCAGCTTGTCTGTTTGCTTGCATAATTCTTGCCATTCACCTTTGAATTCTGTAATGCTCAAGCTCTTTTCATTTGCCATGATCAAAGATCATTGGCAGTTTTTTGTTTTGGTTTTGTTTGTTTCTCATCCCAATCCCTGTAAATGGCTAAAGTAGTTGTGGTTAAAAATTCCAGGGTGATGAAATATGCCAAAACTGGCACACCCAGCACCAACTAGAACACCACGATTAAGGACACTTGTTTTGCTATTCCAACGTTTAACCGAAGCCTGAAGTGCTGGTTTATACCACACACACACACACCCCCAAGTCATGTGGCATAAGTCATGTTGGAATCTTGGGTGGAGCTGAGTGTGTGCCTAATACGCTGACAACTATTTACCATGTATATAGGTATTATAGGTCATATTCTAACATGTTGGTATATTATTAGTTTCACTAGGGTTCCTGAATAGCTTATAGTAGTTACTGAAGAATATAGTTTAAAGTGAATAATATGCTCAGACTTAACAGAGCCATCAGAATGTACATCAATTAACAAATTATTGAGATGACATTTAAAAAAAAAAAAACAACAAAAAAAACCTGTTTTAAAGTGCATGAGCCATCTAAGGACAATAGAGATGTACCTTTTCGGTGACAGGGAAGAGGAGCAGGACAGCACACACAGGCCTTGGCACCAACGTAAGAAGCTCTGTGTCCAAACCATATACATCTCCAAACTGCCAGCTAGGAACTAAGCCCAACTGTCGTAAAAACTACAAGACATATGTCAGAAAGATGAAAGCAGATGGTATTTTAGTAGGAGTTGTAGAAGTGGTGAGTCAGGGCGTGTGCCTCTCAGTGATGGTCGTGAAGAAGACTCGGACATTGTACTATTACATCACCCCTGACTGGTATATATGCTGATAAATAATAAGAAATAAGCACCATGGCATCGATTAAGACCGGCATTCATTTGACTACACCTGACTGTGGCTTAGCAGAAGACCAGAACCGAGTCAAGCCATCTACTCACTTGGTTCATTACCTGGAAGAGACAGCAAACAAATCAGTGAACTCAAAGAATGTGTCAAGTTTAAGCTCAAGACCGTGAATTACAGGTTCAGTGCGATCTTAATGCCCAAACTACTGAGTCACAGCAAAAGAACTCTTATTTGATTAATTTCATGGCTAATCTAGTTAGCACATCGAATGAAAGTAAAAGCTTACATACGTCTGGATTAGCCTCCAGGGGTAACCAGCGTTGTCCTTCCATTTCAACTAAAGTCTGGGGTACTTGTTTAGTGACTGAATAGTAAAATTCACCCTCGAAATGTAACGAGGATATATTTAGAGCACGCGACAGGTTTCTTAATAGCTAACAGGTAATCATATGGATGGGAGTAAAGCGAATGCTACCCAAAACGATAAGCTTCCTGTTTCAACTTACATGATCCTTCAAAATAAAAGTCCCCATTTATTAACGCGTCACAGTTTACTGGCTGAATATCGATTGTATACAATATATCTGCTTTTTACACTTTTATAAAACATTTTTTTAATGAAGAAACGTCCACCATATTCATTATGGATTTAAAAGTCGGGCTTTACTATATAAAACTTCAAAATGAAGAAGAATTTGAGATTGTGCAGCAGGGGGCAGTAGGGGGCTGGTCGTTTGCGACCGCGCGCAGAGGAGACGAAGAAGAGTTCGGAGTTTCCGCGGCACTGTTTAGGTTTGAATCGACGCTAACATTTCATTTCGGGTTCGTGTACAAGTTAAGTTTACGTTTCAACATTGTCCTAGTCGTATTTACACAGATATTTTAACTTCTAGGATCTTTCTCAATTAAATGTCTAGTCTATTTATGTGTTAATTTACGTAAATTAACGTTTATATCAACACAGCTGCTACCTACCTGATCAAGCCTGTAACAATATTAGAGTGGTGCTAGGTAACTGTGCTGTTTGGTTAGTTTGTTAATGTACAGTAGATATGTTAAAAGAGAAGTAAATAAATACGAATGCGGTTAGGTAACAAGCTAGAAATATTAGAAGTAAAGAAAAACATTCAAGTGCCTAGTTTAGCTAGGTTATTGCTAGCGTTTGACAACAAACATGTTAAGTAATTAACGTCTGTAAGGTATCTAACGGTCTCATTTCCATCACGCAGCCTGAACTGCAATGACTCTTGCAGTGGCGATGGAGAAGAAACCAAACACTATAAAGCAGACTGCTGCCAAGATAAAGACAAAAATTCACAGTAAGAATTCCATGTTTGTTTGGGGATTTCCTTGCTTGCCTTATAACCATTTGTATGTCATTTATTCATATTCAGTAGCAGCTTCATCTTTGTCAGGGTCTCGGTGGATCCCTATTTGAAACACTGGGCGTGAGTCAGAGATGCACCCTAGATGAGTTTCAGGGCATTATGCAGACACACATTCTCACCTGGGGCAATTTAATGTCACCAATCCACCCATCAGCATGGGAGGTGTCAAGAAGCCCACACACTGATACTCTGCACTGAGAATTCAAGCTCGGGATCAAACCGGAGTCCCGGAAGCTGTGAGGTGGCCACGATACCCGCCGCACCTTTATGACACCTTCTATGCCATGTAACCTAACCTGTCTGACTGTTGATTCTGTTTTCTTTTAGACACGTCATCGTTCTTCAAGCTCTCTCTGAAAACCAACAACAAGGCCCTTGCCTTGGCTCTGGTTGCCCAGAAACTGAAATCCAAGCAGTTTGAAACGGAAATGGTGCGTTTACAGAAAGAGCTGCAGGACCGGATCTTTGACCTTGCCGTCCAACGTCATAAAAATAAACAATTGGTGAGTGTCTGGAGTTCACAGTGGAAGCACAGGCGCAGTGATGCTTAAGGCTCTTTTGATGATTTTTATTAAAAGTGTTAGATTTAAGGTTTTCAGTCCGATCTTAATGTTCCCAGCCAGTGGGTGAATTTGGCTTTCACAGATGGTTCTTTATTTGTATTTGTCTCGAATGACTGCACAATGATCTGAACAAAAGACATCTCCTACGAAGGCTAATGTAATGTACGAGTATAATGGTCATTTCGTCTTTCTGTAGTTTATGGTTCTGCGTGAGTTCTATAATAACTCCATCAACTGCATGGCTAAGGCAGTGGACCTTATTTCCAGAGAAGAGGTAATCTATTACTAGTCATCCTGTAACTGGTCAATGTACAAGATTATCTTTGCTTAAATGTTCGTACCAAAGCTGTAATTTATAATAATAACTTCTTTCATATTAGGGTGCTGAGAGCTGGGACACGGAGATCACTGAAGGTATTAGGATTCATCACATGATGTGAAACAGACACCTGTGTGCACAGTTAAACAACTATACTATAACCTTTGTGCATTAGCATGTCTCGTAGCCTGATAATGTGCTGTAGGGTGAATTATGTTTGTATGTTTGGTTTATAGATGCTTCTCAGACTGAGAGAGATTTACCTGCATTGGTACCTGAGCAGAAAAACCGAACCAGTCTATCCAACTGTTGGCAACAGAAGAACGGCCAGGGCCCTGGTAGAAATGTTTCAATGGTGAATGATGGTCAACATGATAGTACTTCACCTAAAAGAAAGGATAAGCCTCCCAGTCCAGAGACTGACCATACAGCAGCTCAAAATACTCTTTACGACTCAGAGATGGAGATAACTGTAGTTGACAATGTCGATAAAATTGTCACAGTTCAGACTAAGCCAAGGAATAACTGTAAGGCTGCTCAGAGAAGAACTACAGAAATCAGTGAGTCTTGTTCAGCAAGGAATAGAGAGCACATTGTCCTTAATTATGATGAAGCAGCCATGGAGTCATCTTGTCTAAAGGATACAACTGCGAGTACGTCTATGCAAACATCCTGCGAAACACAACTCCAAACAAGTACACACACCTTCACTAGCAGCAATGAAGATGAGAGTTTGCCTCAGAGAGTGGAGCCTCTGCATGAGAAGAAAGAATCAGTCACTGCACGCAGAAAGACTCATGTCACCTCTCGTTACACGAAAAGCAACAGGCGACTGAATTCTCATAAACAAGCTGTAGGACAAACCGATACAAGGAAAACTTACATAATCTCTCCACATGAGTCCAGCTTTATTTGCACCAATGATGATTTAGATGATTATTTTAGTGACCAAGAAGTAAATAATCAGAGAAGGAGCAAGGAATTTTTATCCGAGTTTGATGTGTCTAAAGACAAAGCTAAACATGCAGCTGACGTGCTGAAACCCGAGAACAACAGTGCAAACTGCAGGAAAACATACGAAATCCCACCCAAGTCAAGACCACAGTGCAGACAGACTTCATCATCTTTCAGTATGGATCAATGTGTAAAGGAGAGCGCTGAATTAATTGATGTTCACAATGATGACAAGGAAATCTGTGTCCACGCAGAAAAACATCAAAGCAAACAGTCAACTCAGTCATTCTCTCAGAAAGAAGAATGTGATACACTGAGAAACAGAGGAACATATATGATCCATACAGGTCAGGTGTCTGCCTGCCTCTTGAATTATACATTAGACATTCATGCAAATGTCCCATCTGGGGAAACAGCAAATGCACTGACTTTGGAAAGCATACATGATGCACAGTGTACTTCAGGAGTGATTAAGGGGCAGCAATCAGAGAAAGAGTTGTGTCATCAACCTGAAACCCAAAGGGCTGTCTGTGATGAAAAGCTTTTAGAAAATTCCTCTGATCGTTCTCCAATAGGGCACACTAAAGCCAAGAAGCCCAAGACAATAGAGATGAAAGAAAGAAAGAAGAATCTTTCAGCAAGAGAAAATGCATCAGGAAAGAAAAGAAGACACAAGTATAGCTCTACTCCGATTGGTGAAATTTTACCAAAAACAATTCCAGTACCAGGCGACAATATCAAGAAAAACAACACTTCCACTAATGTATTAAAGGGGGAAACAGAAGGGTTCAATCCTTCTGCTCCCGAGGAAGTTTTTATGAATGAGCCTGTAATTGAGACTGGGGATACAAACAGCGATCATGTGAGATACTTTAACCATAATGATGACTTGGAAACCATTAATGATGTTGGCATGAATTCAAAGGATGTCAGTCCAAAGCGTCATAGTATCCAAAACCACAAGAGCAAGTGCAGAGAAACTTATATTTTGTCCAATTGCAGTTCACAGTTGAAGGGAAAGGAAAATATTCTGGTTTTCAGCAGCAAAGAAAAGAGTTTAGTTGCAAATAGAGAAAGTTCGATTTCTTTCGTTACTGATAGGACATTTGTTCCTCATCGTGACAGTGACAGCCAGTCAAACCCAAGAAACGCAGAGCAGCTTAAGCAGAAACACAGTGGATTATTCTCTGAGGACAGGCCTCCATGGGAATCCCTCAATTTTGACTCTTGTGGGAGTTTTACTTCTGACAGTGCTGTCTCTAACCAGAAGGATCCACAAAATGTTTAATCACAAACTATGGACATTTATGAGGAACCTGGGTGGAACGTGTCATACCAATCTTCAGGTAAATATAGATTTTAAGAATCTTGTCAGATGGGGAGTAGCAACTGAATTCACATCTATTGTCTGGAGATTGCAAATTTGAATCCTGATAATGTCATAGTCATTCATGGTCAGGAGTCGAACCGAGTGTAATTGGCCATGCTCTATGAGTGGGAGGGATGGTGTTATTCTAACCTCTGTCAGAGCAACACTATCCAATTGTGGTCGTTTATGAGCTCATGTATGTGGAAGAGGGCAGTTAGCACTTCCTCTCAGTGTGTTCAGCTATGCTTGGATGACTTCGTGTGTCTCAGAGGAAGCACATGCTAGCATTTACTCTCCCCTTTTGATAGCTGTTGTGTGATCGGGGAGAGCTAGATAGTGGGTGGAAACTGAGAAATGACAAAAATGGAGGAGCATGGAGGCTGCTAATAATAATAATAATAAGCTTGTCAGATCACAGTTTGAGCTATGTTTTTACCTATAGTTACTGTGTTATATGTTTAAGTTATAGATGGGAGGGCAATGAAGAGCTTAACAAATACAGACTTAACAGCCAATCCATTAGGTCGATCCCGCAGGAGGGCAACTGCTGTATCATACAAGGAGCCGACTCTCAATTGGTGAGAATTGTTTTGTTAATCTTCCATATATGAAATGTTTTTGTTCTAGCTGCATTGTAAGGTTCCCACTGGTTTTGCTATTTACAAATTATTATTATTATTATTATTATTATTATTCATAATACTTAATTTCTTCATTTTGCAGCAAAATGAGGCGTGGGGACAAATTCTCAGACACCAGATTTTTAAGTTCTCCAGTGTTTAAAGACAAAAAGAAAAACATGAAGAAAACCACTAAGTAAACCCTGTACATCTTGTGAATAGAATTTGTATATTTAACATACAGTTAATCTTTGTTTCGATTGTATTTCTTTTTTTTATTATCTCAATATATTTTTGCATTAGCTTTTGTATAATTTAAATGACCTCTCATTACAGTGTAATTTGCAGAACACTTTGTTTAAGTGGCCTATGAAAGTCCATCTCTCTATTGGTTGCTATGTTACCAGTCGAGTATTGACGTGCCTGTCAGGTAGTGAATGAATAATTCAGATAGTGTTCACCTGAGAGTGTACTGTTGCTGCAGAATAGAGTTGTCTTTGCGCCTTATGTAATGCACTGTACCAAGTGGTTAGATTGTTTTTTTTTTTCTTGTTCGTGTTGGACGTGTTCAGGAGCTTTTGGTGAGTTTGACTGTTTTACTATTTCAGTCAGATTAAAAGTATTTTTCCCCCAGATTAAACTACTGTTTGTGTACTGATTTTGAAAGAATGTACAATTTGCACACATTTCAAAGTGTAACTTGTAAATTTCAGTTTGTATTGAACTTCACAGATGTCCTTTTGAAGTCGTGTGCCTAGGCTCCTTTTCCTGTACTTGGCAAAACAAAACACGATTTCACATTTGCACTGTGTATATTATAGCCCTTAGACACAGATTAACCAAGAGTGTAATGTTGTTCTCTTTTAGTGTACAGTGCTTTTTTTTCTCTTTAATATCATTTCAGTGTGCATATTTGGAAATAAATGTCCACCTGATCCAGTCCTGATTGTTTTGTTGGTTATGTGAAACATGGAAACGAGACAATTGAAGCGAAACATTGAAGCCCTGATGTAAGTCCCCCATGAGGCCTTCAATAATAAATGTGATTTATAAAGATAAAAACCTGATTAAAGTCTATTAATCTGAAGATCTCTGAACATAGGCGTATTGGCATAGTTTCAACACCATAATGACATTGTATGATATATAATAATATAAAAGTGTGTATGTATGGGTAAGATTCAGCAATCACAAACATTCAATGCATGTTGTTAATAATGTGACTTCTGTAAAAGAGAGTACCTTTCTTATTTTTATGAGTGGTCATTACATTGGACAAAAGCTCAGGGAAAATGACTTTGACCCGAATGGGAAAGGCTCTTCCTCGATGCTGGATGATCTGGTAAGAATCTGATTAAATAAATAGACAACTTCACTCAGTACATACGAGCAATATGTATACATTTGTACTCTATATTATGTTAGTGTTCTGGAGAGAGAACCTTCTCTACTAACTAATACTAACTATTAAAGCATATCACTGCTAAACACAATATGTAAGTGTTCTGACTTGAAATAAAATAAATTAGTAATCACTAAATATGTATAAAATAAAATATAGGTACAATAACAAAGTGCCAACTTTCTTTGTCTGACTGAATGTCTTTATATACAGGCTCATTTTGATTTAGCCGTAAGTTTGGCTTTATGGTGGATGAATGAGAAAAAGGGGCAAGATTTGAATGATCTTATGTGAGTAATGTGTTTTGTGTGACTTATTAAAAATAAAATTTTTACACTGCTCATTATTTTTGCATCTTGAGCGTTTTTGGTGGTTCTATGCTTGTTGGCAGATATTTACCTGTGAACTGTCTTTGTCTTTGCCATCAGTCCTGGCCACAGTCATTGTCCTAATCGACTGGAAAGAGAGGCAATAATCCTCTCATCCTTTGCAGGGATGCTTTTGGTACATTTATTAGCTAGATCTATATGTAAGGCTCATTCTGGTAACCATGTCATTGAAAAAATACTTGTATTTCTTCATTTCAGAATAGCTTACCTGTAAATGAGATCCTGTCGCTGTATAGCTGCAAGCCATCTGCTTCCTGCCCTCATCCAGACACTAAAGTAAAAACATTTATAGTCATTTCTAAAAGTGCATTGTTTAAAAATATGTAAGAAATAAAATAGCAGGGCATGCTGTTACATTAAAAATTAATGATGGGGTGGTGTGATATGGCCTTGAAGTTATTTTCCAATGACAGCACATTTTATTCCTCTTGTATCACAGCTATTTTATTAATGAACATATTTTTTAACCATTTAATGTTGTGGTACATCTGTGAGACAAGTTACACTATACATTATAGCATGTTAAGACAAAGGATGATGAGCCTAAATAAATAATCAGCTTGTCATGATACCAAAAATTCAGAAAGTGAAAAGTTTTCTGTTCTGCAGACTTTTCTTTGTAAAATGACGAGAGAAAATGTTTTAATCTGTTCATTACTATTCATTGAGTGTCTGCAATACAAGTCTCCATGACTGAGCTGTTACTATAGAAACCATTATGTATTAGAATTTGCTCATTTTAACATAAACCAATTACAGATGGCACTGTTGTATCAACACTTTCTGACCAATTAGATTTGAGAATCCAAAAACTGTGGTAAATATGAGAAAGCATATAGACTAATAATACTTTATTAAGTATTATGTTTTATGTTGTCGAATACAAAGTTGTATGGCTCAACCTTTGAAGGGCCAGGGTCCAGCACGGTTTAGTGATTTCCCTGCTCATTTGCATATCTATTAAACTTGCTAACGTTTCCTACTAACCTGGTGAGGTTAAGTCAAGTGGTGTTTTATCATCATTTCAACTATATACAGCTGGTACAGTACATAGATAAAGAAACAATGTTCCTCCAGGACCATGGTGCTTCATAAAACAATACACTAACCATATGAGATGACACTGAACTAAAAATATGTATAAATTCTACACGAAGTGCATGTGCAAACATGTGCAAACAACACAAGACAGTACAGTAACTACTAAGACAGGACAATGGGCAGAGTAACGCCGACCAGTACACAGCTCTAATATGGAAATACTTGCAGGGACAGAAAACTGTGCTGAACTCTGACCCAGCATGACTGGAGTATCGACCTACTATATCATCTCCCCTCCACTGCTACGATTTCCACAGGGCAACATCGTTCATCCTTTCTTCTTGTCCTATCACCCATTTGCCATGCTCAGTTCGCATAAGGCAGTAGACCGCTCAAGAAAACATAGTAAGTACTATATATGACACTGTGCACTGACTAGTCTCTGTATTCTCTGTCTGATTTGCATGCATCACAAAAAATAGATCCTTTTTTTTGTTTGTTTTCCAGCTCAGATGCTGAAAAGGTGGAATACTCAGCGTAATAAACGAGCATCAGCAGTGTTGGAGAAGCTGAAGGTGTCCTCTCCATCCCCCTCCTCTCTATCTTCTTTCAGTGTGAGTTCTTAAAAATCTGCTCCTAAATGAATCACTTCTTATTCTCTCATGATATATTTGTCTATAAAGCATTGTCTCTTTCATTGTATCACATATTTGTAATAACTCAGTTTATTCATCTATTCATTATGAATCATATCATTCAATAACTACTATTAATTATTTAGCAAATACAGCTGAACAAATTGAATGCATAGTTATACATATAGTACTGTATGTATTGTAACTCCATAGATCAAGTCTTACACCAGACTAGGGTTGTCAAAAGTACCAGTACTTTGGTACCAAGACAGTACTAAAAAGAAAAACAAGATGATGGTACCAGGTTTTCATAAGTACCGGTATTACCGGGTCAACCCAGTACTGACACGCTGCCTGACAGATAGAGAAGACATTGGAGCCAAAGCAGCAGCAGCAGCGCCGCTGGTCGCCATGGCTGCGTCCGAACCACATACTTACCTACTATATAGTAGTCGAAATACATGTATTTCTCCCGGGACGCTCGTTTTCCACTTTCGGTGCTATAACTGCTAAGTGTGTAAAAGCCGCACCCCTAAAATTTATGTGCGGTTAGATCAACCGTGCTTTCGGGAAGAGCGGCTGCTTAACCGCAGTATTTATTCAAACAGTTAAAGCCGGTGAGATTAAAATTATGATAGTTGCATTATGAATGTTGTAGCATAGTTTATTTAATGTGAGAACATGTTGGGGTTTACAAATTTTCAAATCAGATGCTTTTTGATGACCTATATATCTGAAATTTATGTGTTCGAAAATAATAGATGTGTGGCTGTTTGTCTGTTTGTCTTTAATATCAGTCAGAAAAACATTTCTACGCTTTTCTGGATAACTCTAGTAGCCTTGATAAGGATATACTTGAAGTATACAGAATTACATTTTTAAAAAGACATTTTATATTGATATTTAACTTTATTAATAAAATAGTGTGTAGTTCAATTAGCACATTTTTGTGTTTTGCTTTGGTACTGAAATTGGTACCAAGTACCGTGGAATTTTACTGGTATAGGGACCGACTAGTGAAATTTTGGTACCATGACAATCCTACGCCTGACTGAACCCAAGTGTCACTTATGGGAGTTTAAGAGCATAATCTAAGCCATTTAGTTAATGATCTGTACTCTGTTGTGTACAGGACACTGAGGATTCTTTGAAAGCGCAAACAAAGCACTATGGAAGCTCTGAGGAATCGCAGCAGGACTGAAGACTACTCATCCATCAACTAGTCTTTAAAACATTCTATTATTACTGTATATCTTTTAGATTTTATTTTTACTTAAAAAAACAATTCAGTTGCATTTTGACCTTTCAGAAGTTCTGGGTCATGTTTAGTAATTTACATAAAAGCCAATGCCTAATACAGTAGTACATGAAGTGATATCCTGTTAATATAAAATATTTGCATAAAGGGAAATTTCTCATTTGGAGATTTTTTTTAAATCATATATAAAAATATTAAGTAAGACATTATGTTATTAATTTCAAGCTTAAAATTGGTTTGTTCTACTCTCAGATATTTTTTCTTCTTTCTAGAATTAAATGCTTCAAATAAATAAGATTATCTGTATGAATTCCAGCACATAAGAAAAAAATAATATAAATCCATGACAAATCAGCATGCTATGGTTTCACCTGTCCAGGCTTTCCAGTAGCTTGCTATACATAAGCTGTTGCTGGAAACTAATGTTCTGTGTGGCTATTGTGGTTAACATAATCATGATTGTAATATATGTGAAAGGTTCTGCTGAGACAGTTTTTTTTCCCTGTAAACATGGTATTTCTGGTCTGGAAAAACATGTACTACACCAATAGGCAGCTCAAAATATGGTAGGGAAAGTGTCTTTTAAAGTAGCCCTTTCATGCTTATTTTATAGGGTCTGATATTAATTTATAAATATGTACAATATTTATCTGTCGGTTTCTTTGTTTTTGTTTTTGAGCAATACTTGTGTTAATCTGTATTGCTGCATTAACCACCGACTATTTCATAACATCTATTTTATAACAACATTCTGATGTTATATATGTGTGTGTGTGTGTGTGTGTGTGTGTGTGT
>JAOUWY010000075.1:18414947-18425272 GCA_025728095.1 Prietella phreatophila
TTTCTGATTGAGAGGGGGTCAAATACTTATTTCCCTCATTAAAATGCAAATCAATTTATAACATTTTTGACATGCGTCTTTCTGTTTTTTTTTTTGTTATTCTGTCTCTCACTGTTCAAATAAACCTACCATTAAAATTGTAGACTGATCATTTCTTCGTCAGTGGGTAAACGTACAAAATCAGCAGGGGATCAAATATTTTTTTCCCTCACTGTAGGCACAAACTGAACATATTTAAAATTGGACCATATGATAGAATCGGAAGTTTGTGAACCATAACATTCATGAAAAAGAGATAGAAAAAGAGATCACATATCCAAAACTGTGCGTGTGAATAAAGGGAACTAACGAAACCTTGTTTGGGTGATTGCCAGTCAACTCAACACTTCCCCTAAATAAACTGATACAGTAGAATGAAGTAGACCATTCTGATGACTCAAGTTATTTGTATAATACCTGGTATTTATCCGAAGGCTACACTGCTGGCAGAGGTTTTGTGAAAACCTACTATTCAAATGTTTTTCAACACAAATTCTAAATCCATGTTTTCTCCTCCTTACAGGCATCCACTTATCTACAGTGCTGTGAAAAATTATTTTCCCCATCCTTTTTTCTTCTGTTTTTGTGTATATCTCATACTAAATTTTTCAGAAATCAAAATCTGTCAAAATCGATCAAAATCAAAAGATAAAACAGAGTCAACCTAAGTAAACACAGAATACAGTTTCTAAATGATAGTGTTATTTATTGAATCAACAAAGTCATCCAATACTAACTGGGCCTGTGTTATAATGTATTTGCCCCTGTAGTTACTAATTCCCCAAATCTATGAAACTGCACTCAAAATGGCATATAGCTGGAGAAGACACAACCAGGCCTGATTACTGCAAACCCTTTTCAATCACAACAACACTTAAATAGAACTTTTTCAACAGCATGAAGTTGGTTAAAAGGTCTTACCCAGTAACACACTAAGAAGGTGATTGAAATACATCAGCGTGGGAAGGGTTACAAAGCTATTTCAAAGGATCTGGAACTCCAAACAACCACAGTGAGAGCCATTATCTCCAGTAAAACATGGCAGAGTATTGAACCTTCCCAGAAGTGGTTAACCTTCCAAAATTCCTCCAAGAGCACAGCAACAACCATCCAGGAAGTCACAAAAGAGCCAAGGATAACATCAAAAGACCTACATGCCTCTCTATTAATAAAGTCACTGTTCCTGACTCCACTATCAGAAAGACTCTGGGTAAAAAGTAGCATCCATGGAAGAGTGGCAAGGTGAAAACCACTGCTAACCCAGAAGAACCATCAGATTTGTCTAAATTTCACCAAATCACACTTTGATGATTCTCAAACCTTTTGGCAGAATGTTCTGTGGACTGATGAGTAGAAAGTGGAATTGTTTGTAAGACAAGGTTCTCAGCATAAACCAAACAGAATTCCATACAAAAGAAAATCATACCTACGGTCAAGCATGGTGGTGTGGGGGTACTTTGCTGCTTCAGGGCCTGGGCAACTTGCAATAATTAAGGGAAACATGAATTCTGCTCTCTACCAGAAAATAATAAAGGAGATTGTCCAGTCTTCAGTCTGTAAATTGAAACTCAAGCACACCTGGATTAATCAGCAAGACAATGATCCAAAACAATGGAGTAAATTCTAGTCCTAGAATTCAGTGAAAGACTGATCTTTATTTATCGGAAGTGTTTGGTTGCACTTATTGCTGCTAAAGGTGGCACAACCGGACATTAAGTTTAAGGGGACAATTCATTTTTCACATGGGTGATAGGTGTTGGATAACTTTTTTTTTTGCTCAAACACACCCCCCCCACCCAAAAAAAATGTATTGTGTGTTTACTCAGGTTGCCTTTGTTTTATATTGTATTTCGTTTGAAGCTCTAAAACTATTTCGTATGAGTTATACACAAAAACAGAATAAATCAGTGTGGGGCAAATACTTTTCACAGCATTGTAGGCTATTTAAAATGCAGTTCTTTGTAGATACTGTATTGTGTTGTATTTTTGTGAACCTTAAAACTTCCTATTCTGGTTATAAAAGTTGCCTCAAAGTAGTACAGTAAGTGTATCTCAGCTAATAAGCAGCAGAAAAATGAAATGAAAATGTAACATTTAAAATTTTAATTAAATAAAAATATTTATTTAAGTCATGTAAATCATATAATCACAATGTATGGAATTAATTTTTTGTTTTAAACTACAAAAAAATTCCAGCTTAATTTTGTGACAATTTGTTCAAGTTCTAAAAATTTAATTAATTTAATTCATACATATAAAAAAAAAAGTTATTTATCATAACCATTTAAAAATCCTGAGGTTTTTAAAATATTGGTTCTATACGATTTTGGATGTGTAAAATGGGCTTTCCAATACCACAGAGGTCTTACAATCAGAAATGCACTAACACAGTGGGTGTGGTCATAATTTAACACAGTGGACCATGTGTTAATTAGCTGGCAGTTGAAATGATATCCTGCAAGGTCATCATTGAGACACCCCTGCTGTAGTGTAAAAGTAGGGCAAATAGATGGAGACATCTTATACAGTGGCAGAGCTTACAAGGGGCAAAGCATCTAGTAGGGCTTCTGCTTGCTATAATATTTAAAACTACCATACTCAAAACTCAGTACAAACTATGCTCAAGTCTCAGTCATTATACAATGGATAACTTAAAGCTTAAACTCTACTGAAATAATAATAATAAAAAATTACCCTGATGCTTCTACCAAAGTTCTTTCTATCACACTTGGCACTGCTTGACTCTATAGTCTACAGTTGTAGACGCTTAATGATTTATATTTCCACTATCCAGTATCTAACCTTTTGAGTCTGGTTCTTCTCAAGGTTTCTTCCTCATGTCATCTCAGGGTTTTTTCCCTTGCTGCCATCACATCTGGCTAGCTCTTTGGGGACAAATCTAAGTATATAAGGATACCTGTAAAGCTGCTTTGTAAGAATATCCATTGTTAAAAGTGCTATATAAATATAATTTAGTTGAATACAGTGTTTGTCAGTATTTGGGTATTTTTTATGGTTTATTTATCCAGCATTTGTTAAATAAATAGTATAGTAACATGAAACTCTGCAGCAATTGTCAAGTTTTTGTTTGGGCAATACAAAGGTTGCGAATTTCATTTGAACTTGGGTGCCCAAATGTTTATCCAGTTTTACAGAATCCACACATTTGCTGTGGGACTTTAAACTGTTTAACTGGCTTTCAAGAATGTAGTTACATGTGTATGCACAGTCATAAAAATGTGTTATTCTTAAATCATGCTGTGTTCTTTTTGTGAAACCAAACTACACAGAGTTGCTAACCTGCCTCATGTTGATTTCTTCTGTTTAGTTAATGCTTTAATCAGCACAGCACTCCATTCCCAAGCCATGGGTTATTTTTGTTCTGCTGGGTCATTGGAGTTCCACAGCTGAGAGGAATTACTTTAATCCCATGAAAAAATGCACAAGTAAACATTCCAGTAAGGATGGTTGCCTTGTAAGGCAGAGAAAAGAGGGCGAAATGAGTCGTATGCATAAAAAAAAAGCAAAGGTCTTTTTCAAAGGTAGGCTGATGTCTGTAGACGCATTTTTCTGAAGTTAGAATGTGAAGGAATGAAAGAAAGCAGAGTGAGCAAGAACCATTAATATATATATTGTAAAATGTTTTTGCAGATTAAATGACATTCCATTCACTGCATCAATTATTCACATTACTGTCATGAACCGACAGCCAGTGCCACCCAAGTGAATGACCTGTATTATTACATATTACCTGTTCACTGAAAGTGTAGCATTCAAACTGAAATTATTTTACCGGACAGTAAACAAAGCATCTGCTCAACCCTGGTAGCATCCTCTCTGCCACACACAGCTATTTTTACTATTAGTCAGAAGAAAACAAATCTTTAACCATAAATGTTGAGCAATGGACATGAAAAAAGATGATGGCAGTATATCCTGTAGCTTATTTAGTTCAAGTGATGTGTATTCCATTTACTGAACTATTCTTCCTAGTAATCTATTCATATCTGTACCTAGAAGGAAATAATAATAACCATTTATCCAACATAAGAAGGCACAAATATGGACTTAGAGTATAATTAGTTTTATCCTCCTTTCTTATAAATGGATATAGCAAGACAAGAGTCATTGGTTCTGAGTTACAGTTTCTCATTTGATTAGATACCTGAAAAAAAAAGAACTCGTCATACTTTAAAGACCCCAAATGATATATTGTACCTAATGTATTGCTCTGAACATTATCACTTAAGCTTTAATCCTTTATTGTGTTGTTAGGAGTGTGTATCTGCTGTGACAGGATGTGTTAGGAGTGAAGTAGCATGCTGAAGCCATGTGCTAATTACACTCCCATTAGGTGCTGACAGATGCCCCATCATACACCTGGCTGAGGATGGCATGCTGGGACCTTAATTATTGAACTTGGCCTGGGACAAATGACCTTCTACTGATCTTTTAAAAAATACACAGGTAGAGGGACTGAGCACTTTTGCCCCTTAACACTTTATGGTCACAATCTCCCATAATCTCACACAGTGACCCATGTAAAGTGGTTTAGCTTTCAGATGCTACTGGATAAAGCAATAAAATAAACTTGAACTAAAGACCTATAGAACACTAGAGTAGTAGTAGAGTGTCTTTGCCATAAGGTGGCAGCACTGAATTGATTTTTAGAAGATGAGAGACGTTAATTGTATGCAAATAATGGGTTTAATGGGTGATTGCATGCTGAAGGGATATTTCTTCACAGATGTCCTTGGGTCCTAGGGGGTGAGGTGGTTGAGGTGAGGTGGGGTGGGGTGGGGCGTGTAATGTATGTCTTATACGTATTATTTAGTCTGGTGTTGATTTGTGAGGCAGATGGCGAGGGAAGCATAAAAACTCTCAGAAAAATGTATTCATAATTGGTCGTGCTCATGTCAGACAAGGCTGCTGCTCTATTTTACTTAAGAAAAAAAAAAAAAGCACCCGGTGACGTGATCGCTCAATCACGTTATAACCTCCGAGGAAAGGGATTCACCAAGAATGCCCGCGTGACGTCAGCATGGGGGGAGCATCGCCATGGCAACCAATCTCTTCGTCGCAACCCATCTTTGATGCACATGCACACTCTTAAAACCGAAAAAGGCTACTTATGACACTAAATCGACCCTGTGCATACCCTGTGATAGCAAACCCTGTAAAAAGGATTTAAGTGGTGTACAAATAAACTAAACGGCATGCAGTGACATCATCCTGTATCGTCGCCCACGACAGACACGCTTAACACCGCACAGTAAACACAGCAAAAGCACGATAAGTTCCGATGTGAACCATAAAGGAACTAACTGGAAGTAGATGATCTGAAATGAAATTTGAATGCCAGGACACGTATTTACCGTGCACTTTTTTACTGGCTTCTCTGACGCCACAGCTGCACAAAAAAAAACATCCTTTTCAAAAAGCTGCGTGGATGATCAGTCAGTCCCCCCCCGGTCGGGATCAGGAGGAGAGTACACACGGACAGACTGGAGGTAGGTGGTTTACTTCTGTACTCACACTGAGTTTTCAGATCCTACAGTATACCTGCTAACAAGCTGTTAAATGTTGACGCTGGTCAAACATGAAACATTAAGAAACACTCCTTCCAGGATGTCACTGTTATCATATGTGTGTTTTTGTGCACTGTTGGCCTACTTGTTTGAAAATTGTGTTAAGTCTACGTTTGTGTTGTTATACCGAAAGAAGAAGTTCAGTGAATGGTATACTCACTGGCTTTTTTAACTTGAGGCTTTCTCCCTTGTGTTCTGTCCCAGGTAAATTAGCAGTGTAAAGTGGAACCATACTAAACAGTGTTTATGAACTGGTTCAGTTTCTCTACTGAGCATGAAAAAGCCCAATTTACTTTTGGTGCATCTCTTATACCCTACTTCTAAGGGTTTAAACGCAACATCACTATAAACATCTATAGGGTATGTGTATCTGGTTAATGGTCCAAATAGTCATGAAGTGCAAGTGCAGAAGGATGCAAATACAGACTTTTGTTGTGAATAGTGCAAAAATAAATGGCTAACAAAGTGATTAGACACAAAACAAAAAGACTGTGGTAGGCAAAGCAATGTGGAGACAAAAATTAAGCAACAACAGAATCTTGGCAGTGAGGGGCTCAAACACTAGAATATATATATAGAGGTGTTAATGAGGGTGAGACAGGCACAGGTGAGTGTGATTGGGTCATGTGATGGGGTTATGTGGCCTGCCGTGGCTGATGGGTACTGTAGTTCAGCCCTTCTATGTCACTAACCTTACACAAATAGTCCTATCTGTATTTGGAGTTAAATCTGAAATGGGCATGGCCACACAGTTATTATTTTTATTTCTAGATTATTTATTAATGAAATAATCCATTGCAAATGCATTGTTCAAGTCTAAATTCCTTCTTCATCCCACAAGCTTAATATCAGAATGCTCGCTGACAGCTCCTTCATGAAAGTAAAAAAACCTCCTACATTTTTTGCATCTCCCGGAATCTCAGTCCAATGCACACCTCTAGTTTCAGTCAGATACCATATATACACACAAACCTTTCTGGCAAGATTTATTTAAAAAACAAACAAACAAACAAATACAAACAGTAGTGCACCTCTTATTAGTATCTGCATTTGTATCTTTATAATAGATTTATAAATCCGTCTCTTTGAATTGCTGTGGCAATGTCGAGGAAAAGCACTGATTTTTTTTTAATGGACATCATCTAAACCATCTCAGTGTGGATAGAAGGTGCAAGATGCGTTTTCAAATTTATACTGATTAACGCGGAAGTAGCCTTTATTGTTCCCCAAAAAAACAAAGATGGTTGATCATTTCAAAATGTATTTTCTCTCTCAGATGGCCAAACATGCTGTCAGCTGTAAATATGATCCATGAACAGTAAATCCATTGCTAAGTAGTAAACAAGCACTACACTGCAGCATCCACTTATGGTGATGGTAAACAGGCTTTGTCTTGAGGAAATGAGCTGATAATCAGACAACTAGTATAGGGGTACTTTCTCTGTAAAACTGTAATCTGGGGGATTTTTTTTTTTGTAGTTGTTAATCATAATAGCACTCTTTTTATTATCAACACATTGGTAACAGAGTTACCTTTGGCTAACACATTCATGCTTGTAGACACAGATATTAATAAATGTAACTATAGAATTTTTTAATGACTACGTTTACATGGACAGCAGTATTGTAATTATTGACCTTATTCTGAATAAGACTAATACTGATTAAGGTGTTTACATAAGTTGCTTTTAGAATATCCTTTTCATGTTCCCGTTTAACATGTTATAGAACATAGATCGATTAATGGCACACATCATTACGTCACCACGCCATGCCGTCCGACGTTCCCTGTGGAATTTCACGTATCAACATACAGTTGTACTTTATGGTACCGTATACAGTTTTGGCTGTTTCATTTTTTATTTTGCGAAAGCATCCAGTTAATTATTTGTCATGATATACGTGCAAATAGACGACTGATTGAAGCCGTGGGCTGCGTCCGAAACTGCATACTTATCTACTATGTAGTAGCAGAAATACATGTATTTCACCTACTATATAGCAGGTAAGAAGCGGTTTCGGACGCAGCCGTGCTCTCTTGTTTGCCATCAAACGGTTGAGCACGTGCCACGTGTGTCCTGTCGCAAAATGTGGTGAAAACTCCCACATGGCGATAATAGTGTGAATAATGTGCGTACATGTCTGTAATGCACATCGATAATGCGACTAAAACAGAAATACTCCACATGTCTTAATTTGATTTGTGTTTACTTCAAGTATGACTTTAGCCAGATTAAGGTAATCAATAATCGCTGTTTGCATGGTAGTTTCTTAATCAGTGTATTGTCTTAATCGGGTTAATATCAGATTATTGTTGTCCATGTAAACGTACTGATTGATTGAATTTTTAATTATTCTTGGATGCCTTAGCTAGTTCCTTGTCTATCAACACCAGTCCTTAAGCATGGCAACCCTAACCCAATAATATGCCAATACGGTGTGTTTTTTTTTTCTTTTCATATTTACTGCATGGTGTATTGATTTAGTCATTATTTTCCATCTTGCACCTCTGTATAAGTGAGAAGGGTAAATGGATAAAAGGGGGCATACTCAGAAATTCTGAAAAGAAGCAGCATGTCTACTTTGCTCTGAAATGTTTACAATGTGTGTAAAGGGGATCCTGGGAGGCTGCTATTTATAGCACTTATTTCATCATTCCTCTGCGCACAGCAGTGAGCTGTGGTCTGCATTCTAATGACCGAGGCATGGAGCATCCCATCGCTCTGGAAGACAGCAAAAACGATCCTCAGAAGGCAAAAAATGATTCTTCTTAATACATCCAAGAGGAGGCTTTAGTGCCAAAAACAACTTAAAGGATGGGAAAGATATATATTCTCAGGTTTTCTTTTTCTGTGCAGGCATTTTTGGCAGGAGTATTAAAACATATATAGTTGTAACTGGCAGTAATGATAGATATGCACAGAACTGTACATACAAGTTTGGAAAATGCTGTGGCTGAGCAGTTGTATAAAACTGGAGTTCTGTATGCATCCAACAAAAGGCATTCCTATCTGCCAAACTGTGTTTGACAGTGAAGTGTGTTTTGATACTAAGCACTGTGCATGCAGACACAGTTCCTCTAACAGTGTTTCTCCTAAGGTTGTCATAACAGATGGAGTAAGATTATTATCAAACACTATGTGAGTTTGCTTTCTCTCTAAATTTTCCATGCCATATATATATTATATCAGATATCATTAATTGTTCTTTGATGGTGAATAATTTATGGTGACCCATAAAACAGTAACTATAGGTGTTAAAACTAGAATAGGAAAACATTACTGAATTGCTTTCCACCATTTAGGTTTAGCTTTCTGAATACACTATATAATTTCTGTTCCAGTTGAGGGTGCTATATTGACAAATGAAATGTATGTTATGTATTGCTAAGTGGATAAAAGTCAGCTACTTTATACTGGGGATTGGAAAATACAATAAAGACCTTGTGTATTATTCATTACCTAGCTCTTTTAGGTAAGTTCTTGACCAAGATAATCCACACACTAGAGGAGTGCATCGGGACTATGATCCTCTGGGACCCAGTAACAGTCGTGGGAGCAGGCAGTTTTTATTTTCATGCAGATTAGAGTGAGTGGTCAGATATAAGACTCTAAGAGGGGCCATGCTGATTAACATGGAAGCATACTGGATGCAGTCTGGTGCTTGTGTGGTGACATGTGGTGCATGCATGTCACCCTTAGTATTTGCTTGATCCTGGTCAAGATCCTGGTGGTTTAAATTGCTTCTTTACCTATATTTTGGGAAAACAGACCACTCTAAGTTCATTAGAAAACATTGCAGGCATGTGCAAACAATAATAACTTTGGGACTAGGAATATTTATGACTTGTAATGTGCAAATTATAATTGAATTTGATGTACAAGTGGCAGTTGGTGTCTCTTACTGGCATTTTATGATTCACTTTATCAGCTGTTACATGTATGCTGAATTTTGAAGTTTAGCTAGTGGCACAACAAACATTTAGTGGGGTCAGTGTTTAAAGGTACTACCAGGTTTCTACATTTGGTCCCATTTCATTTACTTCAAGCAAAACCTCAAAAAAGAATGTCATATATTCACATCGTAATAGTCTTTAAAAAGAAAATAAATAATTAAAAAATGAAATAGCCTAAATAAAAGTATAAAATAGAATTTCAAGGCAAAAAAACACTGACAGAAACTCCCTCAAAACCCTTTAAGTGTGTTGGTATATATGTCTGTATTGACTTTTATTGTGCTTTTACCTCAATCGACAGGCTGTTGCTCAAGGTTACATGCATCACATTATTATTATTACTAAGAAGTCATTTATTGCTAAGAGGTCACTGTTAAAGGCCAGCTTCTTTATCTGTGATATTTGGTTTGAATTCTTCCTCACTTGTAAATTGCTCTGGATACCAGTGCCAGCCAAATATCTAAACCTAATTATGTATAAATTTTGTAAAGCTTAACCAGGATTTTACACACTGTGATTAATCAGTGTTTGCTCAATTGATTCATACCTGCATTAAGCCAGATCATTGGAAATTTACAGTGAGGGAAAAAAGTATTTGATCCCCTGGTGATTGTGTACGTTTGCCCACTGACAAAGAAATGATCAGTCTATAAGTTTAATGGTAGCTTTATTTGAACAGTGAGAGACAGAATAACAACAAAAAAATCCAGAAAAACACATGTCAAAAATGTTATAAATTGATT
>JAOUWY010000075.1:18470110-18482028 GCA_025728095.1 Prietella phreatophila
CCGAACACAGAGAGAGAGAGAGAGTGAGAATGTATGAAGTGCATCAGTTGGTCTTCATGGTTTTTTTTTTGTTTTTGTTTTTTTATAAATCTCTCCATAGCTTTTTATCATTCACTATTACTCACAGTTGTCTGTTTTTCTCCATAAGGGTATTGAGGAAGTTCCAGTACCTGCTTAACCCTAGACAGGTTTACAGTCTAGATCGTGGAGGGCCCATGGTAGGGTAAGTCACCAGAAAGAACACTGAACATGATAGTTTGGAGGATTAGTGGGAGTATTTTTTGTGAGATCTTTTCTGTGTAGTTTTTTGTGTAGTAACTCTGTCTTGTAACATCAGAGTAGGCTACTAAGAGTAAAGACTCAAAATAGACAGAAAGAAAAGCCTTCTTTTTCCACCAACAAAAACAACTGATGAAGCAACTGACATGAATTTGGAATGGCAGACGGTTGTGTAGGTGTTTTGAATTTTCCAATGCTAACTAATTAGTAAGCTCCATCTCAGCTCAATTTTCTTTCTGGAATAACATGGTGCACTCACTTTCCATCAAGGCAAATGGAGAATGTTTTGAGTTCGTTAATGTGAAATAAACTCTGTCAAATTATGTTTGACTTGCATAGACATTAGACACGCTAACATCGGTTATTGGTATTTATTATGCATGCCATAAAAATTTTCAGCCAAAAAGATAGTCAAAACGGTACTTTTTTAATTGAAAGAGAAGAAAAAAACAAACAAAAAAAAGATTAAGTAGGCCTACAACAACGTGTTAAACAGACTTTTAATGGTAATGAAAACTAAAAATGTGTTGGCTCTTCTGTAGCATTCAGCTCATACAAGTTCACGACACTCATTGGTTCAAACTGGACTGTTCAAATACAAGGAACTTGGAAGAGCAGCATATTTCTTTCCTCCCAAGCACCTGGTGGTTACAGTAAAAACCCAAAATATACGGTTTCTCCATTGATGATTTGAGATGGAACTCTACTGAAAATGTACAGTGTTTCCTCAGGCCAGAGAAAGCACGTATCACCACCAAGATTTGATCCACCCATGCTTTTGAAGTCATTATTTCTTTGCTGTTCAATGCCTTCTTCAAAAACATTCACACAGTTTTTAAAAAATAATTACAAGTACACCCCTGTCACATCTCCCTGCATGTCTGTAGATCTAAAATCAACTTGGCCATAGGGCAGTTCAGAAAGCACAGGACCAGCAGAGCATCTTAAGCAGACACATTTACTGTGACTCACAGAGCGAGTGGTAACGTCCCCTATTGTGCAATTATCTTTTTCAAGCACTCCTGGGTGTAGGTAATGGGCAGGAAAAAGTTTGACTGTACACTTAAAGCAGGATGAGGTGTTTTTCTTTTAATTTCCATAAAAACTGCATGACCATCATTCTAGTTTCTCTCACGACTAACTCATAAAAACACCCACCTGTCCCAAGTAAATTAACCTCTGGACCCTTCACAATTAAGTAACTGCCAAGTAATCCACAAACCTAACCAATGTGGAGCTTTGTGTACTCTTGTGAGACCCTTCCACAGTATTTTAATTTATTATGTTTTAAAGAAGACATCATCATCAAAAAGGGAATGTTAAAGTGCATCATATGTGACATCTAAAACTGAGACCAGAACTACAAAAATGGCAACAAAAATGGTCAATTTCAATGGATTTATTAAACATTCATTAAAATCCTTTGGAAATTGATTTGTACGAACATTATATGTATGAACATTGCAGTATTCAACAGTGAGAGTGTGTTCCTTGGAAAAAGAAAAGTCTGGTGAAGCTAAGGACTAGTCTCAAACTCTTCTGGAAATTTCATTTCCAAAAATGGGAGAATTATGTTCTGGATATGTTATGCACTGTAAATATTGTGTTTTTGAGGTGTAGATTAAAGTGTAGGTGCATTTTTTTTGTTTGTTTTTTGAAAGATAGAAAATGTACAATGGTTTTGCTTCCTTCAGAGAAAATTGATGCAGTGATAAAAGACTTCGGTATGTGCCACATCTTGAATCTTTATTCATTCATTCACCTTCAATAAACGCTTCACCCTGCTCACGGATGCGTTGGATCTGGATCCTATCCCAGAAACACGGGGGACAAGGTGGGAATTCACCTTGGATGAGACACCAGTCCATTGCAGGACACCATGCGCATATATGCACACGCTCATGTGTCAAGGGGCAATTTAGAGGAGCCAATCCACCTACAGCCATGTGTTTGTGAGGTGGGAGGAAACTGTTAAACCTGGAGGAAACCCATGTGACGTTGGGAGAGAATGCAAAACACTGCACAGGTTACAGTTTATTAATTCATCCCTAAATAATAAAAACATATCAATGAGTCGTCCTTCCTAAAGAAGGTTAATCACTGTTTTCTATGGAATATGAATCATTCAGTCAGGGATTGAGACAAACATTTATCTGACAGACAAGTGATGGAGCCATCTGAACCATCAGTAGCAATATAGTTTAATCCATAACAACTTTCTAATGACTAACTAAAAGCATCTGGTATACAGATGTTATTATCAGGATGTGTGTTGCACTGAATAACTGTATGTCATCATATGGTCCTAAGTTACTCATAGTTTTGCATGTGTGACACATTAACCATTAACGCACTTCATAGAAGTACGAACCCCTGCACGTGCACACACACGCACGCGCACACACGCACACACAGACACACATGCATGTTACGCTTCAGTGAGTTGTTCAACAGGCATTTCACTCAGGAAAAAAAAAACAAGAACAAAAGGTGAAGTCTAACACAGAAGAGCTGCCATCCCATTCTCTCCCACATGCTAACCTCCCCATCCCCACCACCACCGCCCACCACGCACGACCAGAGCTGTGCTCAGTTTGAAAAAGCCATTCAGAGAAAGGGAGATACTGAGAGCTGCCCAGGTACTAAAGTGGGAGCGCACAGGAGAACTAAAACCATAGATTAAAAATATAAATATAGCAGAAATGTCTAATAATAATAATAATAGTTTTATTGTAAAGAGCAATCATCTTTTTGTAAATAAGGCTGTTTCTATAGTTATAATTACACACTGTAATGCCTTTTGGAAAAGGATTTTGCCATTCTTAGCAGTCATGCTCCCTTGTGATTTTAGCATAAGACCCATGCTTCAGCTTTAAGTGGGGAATTGAAATTAGGAAGAGATAGCTTTGCATGTTATGTCATACCTGTAGGCATTTTTACTCCAAGACTGAGTTACTAAGACTTTCCTGTTTCCTGAGCTTATGTGTCTCTTGTACCGGGATACAAAGGGTGGAGGCTGAGTTTATGCAGAATAAGGTGAATTGTAATGTGTTGTGCATACATATTTCCGGTTTGTTCTTTTCCCACACCTCAGCAACTAAATTCTGTGCCTTTCAAACAAAACAGTCACTCGATGGCTATTACCGCAATGTAATAAACACAGCATTTGTCTTGCCTTTAATGTGGAGCCACATTTGCAATGATTACACTCAATCCTTATTTCTTCATAGTTATACTTCTCCATATTGACTCAATGTCTCCATCTTCATCATGGGTGTGCAAAGATGTCTGAATGTAGAGTTGCAATGTATTGGGAACTTTTTAAACATTCATTTCAGTGTTTTCATGCCCTGCGCACATTATATTATTCATTAAGGGTCGGAGGGTTGGTGTAATGTAAACCAGGGTGTGCAAGGCGCCATGCAGGTATTTGGGGGCAGTTAAAATCTTCCATTTAAAACATAGAACAAAGTATCTTTTTTTTCTTCTTCTTTTTTTTAATAATATATGCTGAAGGTCCACACAAATTGTCAGTGTCTCATGGAATAATGCTTGTATCCTATTTATATGTTCTGTAAGATTTATAGAATTGGTTGCTGATATAGATCAATAAAGAGTGTTATAGTTCAATTACCAATTATTATATTATACAGTATGTATTATATATATATTTTATTTTTAAAAGCCCCCATGAAAAAATTAAGGACATCTGCCTGATCTTCTGATCTTTTTTTCTTTGCCATCCAGATTAAACTTTTTCCATGATGTGCCTGATTTCCGAGTATTGGCCTGTGGAGGAGATGGAACAGTGGGTTGGATCTTAGATTGCATTGGTAAGTGTAGCGTTGAAGTTTTTAAATTTGGAGGATGCTTTTCTCAAGGGCATCTAACAATTGAGACAAGTATTTGGCAATTAAGACCCTACTCAAAGGCCCAACAGTGACAGCTTGATAGGATTTGAACTCTCAGCATTCCGATCAGTAGTCTAGAGCCCTAACTCAAATGGCATGTTTGACTTTATATTAACTGGAGATGAAATCAAGGGTGAACTGAACTATTTTAAACATTGTCTCACGTGTTCTGCCATAGTTGTTTTAACTATGGCCAATGATTTAAACATTAAAGCCCAGTGGGCTAAATTGTAAAAAAAAAGAAGAAGAAGAAGAAGAAACAATTGCAGGACTCAGTGAGGAACTTGCACATATAATCATAGTAACATTTAATGGGCGTCTGAAAGGATTATAAATTCATAAATTACCTAGGAATTGTGTACACTCATCTGTGACTTCTTTCATATGACTGAGTGGTGGATAGCAGTGAAGAGATAATGGCTTGCCTTTCCCCCCACTGACAACCCTGCTGATGTTAATGGGTAAGCATTACAGAGGAGCCAGCATGGGGGGATGATAGACATTGCCATTAAGTGCTGATTTAGAATCAGTTTCATCTGATCCTGGATCGGTGGTTTTGAGCTGTTATTCTCATGGGAGCTAGTGAGTGTCCATTAGTAGAAGAGCAGGGGAAAGCCAACTTTGTTGAAGTAGCCTGAGTGCTGATTACGAGCACCTTCGTTGCTCCTTTAATGGCAAAAACTGATTTTTAATTAAATCAACTTGATCCTCGATCAGCTTTCTGGAGTTTCTTCTAGCTCCTCACCCACACGAGCTTAACAGACATTAGAAAATAGCTTCTGATGGCAGACAATGGTTAATCTTTGTGGTTAGGTAATAAATCTACAGAGTATCAACAAATACAACATCTCAACAGGCCTTGTGCAAACTACAGGACAGAGCGCAATACACACTATTGCATATACAGTCCTACTGGAATAAATAAGAGACATATGCACTTTATTTTGGCTAGTAGACTTGTATTATGTACTCCATGCTTTTGTGGGCAGTTTACTGTCTGTCTGTCTGTCTATCTATCTATCTATCTGGTTTTTTTTTACAGTGTACACTGTAAGCACTAAGAATGCATTCAAGTACTTCTGGATTATTTGCAGTGTTTTCTGTGCTATTCTCCAGATAAGGCTAATTTTGCCTGCCACCCTCCTGTCGCCATCCTACCGCTGGGTACTGGGAACGACCTGGCACGCTGCCTCCGCTGGGGTGGAGGTGAGATCTTTATATGTGTTTATGCACTGGGAGGTATTTCCTACTGGATAACTATTCAGGTTACTTTTAAGCCTAAAATTTGTACTCGAGTTATTGTACTTGAGTAATATTTAGTTATTATTTCCATCACAAAATCAATTAATCTTTTTAAAAGAATATTTTACTTTACGTTTTAGATCTAATCACACAAGTAATTTGCTGATAATGTGAGAAAACACTCACTGACATAAAATGGCATAAGAAACAAGCAAAATATACTCACATCACTTTACACGCCAATTGAACCATGGTGTTCTTATGAAGACCATTCATAAGTATTCAATGTTAATAATTACCCTATTACATCATGTCTCTGTTTTCAATGTGAATGAGTTTTTGTCCACTGGAGAGCTGCTGTCAATATATTTTTGTCTTGGCAAGAGTGGCACTTTGATATACTGTATAAGTACAACCTGACACAATCTGGTGCCATGTAGTGGAGTGAAAACTGAAATGTTTATTCAAAAATTCAAAAATAAACCTCCTGAAATTGAGAACAACCCAACCTAGGTATACACAATTATTAATGTTAATGTTCATAATTAATTTTACAAGGCCTCTATATGAGGTCTGGTCTGTGTGAGTGAAAGTGTGCATAGGACTGTGTTTTGTTCAGGGAGGAAGAATGGGCTCCAGGTGTCATCACATGTGAGCCCAGACACACAGGGTTGCCAAGATCGTGTCATTATTCCTGTTTCAGTCACTGTGTGTTGGCCCTCATTAAGACATAATGCCTCCACCTTGGTAAAGTAACACCCGGTGTCTGTGCCCTACCCAGTACGTACAACTAATACAGTAATATAAGACAGCCACACTGGGGAGTCTGTCTCTGGGCAGAGGACATCAATCACATCATCCATATAGTGCTGACAGAGTGTCCTCAACTTGCAGCTTGATTCACTTGTATGTTTGAGCACTTTTATTTTTACTTCCCAATATTTATTTTATTTTTTCATCTACTTAAGTCTCTTGAGGGTGCAATAAGTCAAATGTGTTAACCTGTTGTAGTCAATTCTGCATATCTCTTTTGACACATAACCAAAAACGCTGACACAGACAACATATTGTCGAGTCTAGATGTTGTGGTTCATACTAATTCCTCTATTTAATTTGATCAAAATAACTTGCAAATGATGGTGAGGTTTAAAAAGGGAACTCACCTCCTTCATGTTTCATTATAGATTTCATTCCAGGACTACAGAATAAATGTGCATGTGCTATTAAGTGTGCATGTTTACAGGCTCGTCTGTTTACCTCTAACCTACATGTTGTGTTATATGGCTGTATTCTGTCCTCCAGGCTATGAGGGAGGCAATCTTCTCAAGTTCCTCAGGGACATTGAGCACAGTAGTGAGGTAGTGCTGGACCGCTGGAACATTGACATTTCCCCTGATGACAAGGAAGAAAAGGGAGACCCTGTGCCATACAGCATAGTCAATAACTACTTTTCCATTGGAGTGGTGAGCACTTTTATGCTGTGCACTTTTCATTCTTATTAAAATCTTACCTCCGCCTTGTGCCCGGTCCTCCCTGGGATAGGCTTTCCAGTGACCCAGTAAGGATAAGCGGTATAGAAGATGGATGGATGGATCAAAATCTTACTTTGCTAATACAGACCTGGTGCTCAAAAAGTTCTAGATAAAATAGACTGTACCAGAGCAGATGTCACAACTTTGCCACAAGAGCAATTTGCATCAAGACAACAGAAATGGATCAATCTAAGAAAGTATCCATACAGACAGAGTGTCTTAAACGTCTCTATTCGTAGGGGACTATGTTTGCCAGCACCACATTGGTTGTGCCTTCATCACTTCTCGGTTGGTTCGCAACACTACCAGTCTTTTTGAATTTGTTAATAAGTTTGGCAACAGTGTTGTGTGTGATGTGCTTGTTATGTTTACTGTTAAAGTCCACTGCAACCTTTTTCCAATCCAGCCATGAGAATTCTTCAGGCATTCTTCAGGGCTATCTAAAAAAAATATATAATCTAAGCTATGTATAAACATTTTTGGAAGTAATTTTGCTAAAATGTGTTAATTTCCCCTATGTATGGAGAGTTTAGGGACACCCTGTATTTACCTAATTGTACATTAGGTCTTAGATCTGAATTAAGATGAATTAAAATCACTCTTAAAGGGGGCTATTTGCATAGTTTAGCAACTAACTTAGCAGCCTAAAGAGATTCTACTCTCATATGGAAACACTCTGTAGTGTTCTATACAAACAGACTAACCGATGAACCCTTTTCTATTTTTCTAATAGTGTATAATTGCTAGTATTTAAAACATTGTAATGTATATGGCCTTTGCAAGACCATTATAATAGTTACATCAAGTTATATAAATCTGACTGCATTTCAAGTCATGTAGGTTCACTTTGTTTTATCTAGAAACTGGGACAGTCCAGTAGAATCCAGGTGAAACCAACAGAAATACTGCAATATTTAGAAATAAATAAATAAATAACAACCATTTAATCTTCACCTCTACTAGAGCCAGTTGGAGTTTAATCAAGGTTGTGGATTTTTAGTAAAACAACACATTTCTGATTAAGTTTTAGGTGTCTGTTTTATCCACATGAAGAACTTCCTATTCACGTTCCATAAATTACATTATATATTTTTACATACTTCCCAAAGGCTGTAGTTAATTTATCATCTAATGATATTCGTAAGTTTGTAAGATATCATTATGTGTTCATTAGACCTAATGGGCATTTAATGGGATACTTACCATATGTAATGTTAAAGGTAAGCATCATTACATTAGAAGAATAATAACTTGAGCCCAAACTTGAGCAGCATGATTTTCTGTGGAATGGAGAAAATAAGAAAATATGTAGCCTGTGCTCAGTTACTTAGCAACCGCACTGTTCATTGCAATGTTATAAATGCCATTTGTTGACAAGTTTGGTGGGAAAAGATCAAATTGATGATAACATATTCATTGTGAAGTGCAGTCTTTCACAGGAATTATGGCACAAAAATTTCAACCAACATTCTGATTCTTGGTCAAGAAAACACCACTGTTGAATTGCTCAAAAGATGTCTGAGGCATTCAGCATAATTTAATTTTGAATGATTAAGAAAGCTATGCCTTGTAATGCATATTATTTAGTAATTACAATGAATTATTGTAATGTACATATATTTACCAGACTTACTGAAGGATTCTGTGAGTTTAAGCATTAACACATTTAGTTTCTGAAATATGTAAAAGTATATATATATAATATATAAAAGGTCTTTTATTTTATTAGTATATACAAATCTAAATGTTTTAGAAGGACAGTAGATAGTCTACAGGTCCAGTCTGTCACAGTATGAGTGCCCACATACTCCCCTTCTTTCTTTAGACAATGATTAATCCTTAGATTAATTCCTGTGCTGTTCTTAGATGGGTGCTCTATAAATAGTGTTTCATTTGGGGAAAAAATATATTTCAATCTGATTCATGCCAGGTGTGTTGGTTACATGCTGCTTCATCACCGTGAGGGATACCAGGTAGCCCAGGTCACATTTAGAATGTCCAGAAATAGAGAAGAGACCTGAAATAGACCACCTGATTTGAATGAAAGTGAATTGGCAGGGGCAGAACAGGAAGGATTAGGCAAGGTGGTGTGCAAAAATAAAGAAAAGAAAAAAAAAACCTCACCAGAATGTGACACACTGCAGTGCCATTATGTAACTAAATTCAGCCTCCTACTGACTAGAGCTCAGGCTCGGTTTTCCTCAGCTATCAGCATCCACCGACTCGGGAGAAGCTGTGCTAGTGTAATACTCTGACTCTTCAGAATGCTGAACTAATGGAAAAATAACACGTAGCCTTGGTTACAAGATCGGATTTGACCGATCTATCAACACTACTATAAGAAAATGTATCATCATGTTCCCTCTGAAGCAAACAGCATGCTATTTCTTTTTTATCATAATATACAAGGGGAAACTAAGAAACAGTGTTATGTATTAAGAGCACGAAGCATGCATCAGCACATTTGTGGTGATGTGGTGGGGCGGCAGTGTGACTGCTGACTGTGGACAATGGATGCTCTGTGAATCGTGAGTCCTATGATGAGTATCGGCTGCCTGTGCCAGGAGGCTCCATCCATGGCTTGGCACCAGTTCTGGTCCTCACAAGGCAAATAAATAAATCACATGAAAAAACAGGCCTTTTTTTTTTTTTTTACATAATTAGAACTATTTGGGAAGTATATAGCACTTTGTAGATACTTATTTATTAGATTTATTAGGTACGTAGTTCTGATTCAGAGAAGATTCTTCTTCTCTTTTAATAACTACATGGCTCTGACAGACGTTTCAGCTGTAAGTCAAATATCAGGTATATATTACTGTGTTAATACATTATGGTTTCTCTATCAACAACATATTCACTAGGGGATATATAGCAGATGCTCACTAAATTAAATCTAACAATACGTGGACATAATAATCGCACTAATAATTGCTTTGTTCAAGCTTCCTGTAAGGAGACATTTATTTATGTATAAAAGAAGTATTTAGTCTGTCAGCTTTGGGGTGAAGCTTTTCTGCCATGGAGAAAGCTGTTATAATGAAAGTGATAAAGGGCACTAACTTGTTTAAAAAATATTCCACAACATTAAATGTAACTATAAATGGATAAAACCTACAACATGACATCCTTTGATAAATAAAAATGTTTAATGTTGGCAAATTGCTGCAGTGAATTGGGACATGCTGTTAGGACATGCTATTTTAAGAAGAAGAAGAATCAGAAGAAGAAGGAAAATGAACAACTTTGGGGTCATAACAGTAACTCCACCACCCCGATGTTGATTATGTTCCTATAACAGCTCGTCACATTATGTTGTATTTTTCTTATATTACAGAGCATATTACAGTCTTACTTATTGCATTGTTTGCCTCCAATGTTTTGAAATGTATTCCTAGTGTAATAAATTGTAGATTCAGGAATGGTGTGGCAACAGAGGCCCCGCTCTCTGTCGCACAGTCATGGTATGGTCCATGAGGAGAGGACAGATGGCTCCACATCGGGAGACTCTGACACCTGAACAAACCAGTGTGGTGACTCATGTGCTGATGTAATCATTAGCAATGCTGCATTGCCTTATAATTCCCAAAGGGGAACATTTTCCTGCCACCTTCCACTAGGGTTGCCATGGCATTAGTGGTTACCAGGCCACCATTGCTAGCTAGCTTCAGGGTCATCTGTTTCATGTTCGCTGCCAGTCGAAAGAGTGCATTTCATAGAAAGAAAAGAGCTGCTTAAGTAAGACAGGCAAAAATAAATAAATAAAGCAGTAATACATCCACATCTATCTGTTCAATTGCAAGATACCGCGTGTAGATGACGGTGATTTGTGTTAATTTTGGCTAACAGAAAGCCTATTTGACAGCCAGAGAGTGTAATGAAACTTTCCAAATGTGAGCTGCTCCAAACTTTGATGTCAGGTTGACCCAGAACAACATTTTGAGTTTTGTACAATAGTTTAAAATGGAATGTTTGAGCTATTCAGTAATACAAATATTAGCTTTTCATAAATATTTATAAAGATGCCAGTGCTAATGATGCGTTTATCCCACATGGGAAATAGTGTGATTGATCAGGCATCATCAGGAAAGATGATACTTTTTCATCCAAATGTTCTGTGTTTCATCCCCAAAGTTTCATTCAGGGTTTTTGTTTTTTTTCTTTAATGTGTAATACAATAGCAGGGTGGATGAAGGAGCAATAAACAGAAAGAGAGATAGATATAATGTTTAGCTCACTAGCTTTTGAGAGTTTTCAACATATATTTTACAATATTATATATGATACAGCATTAAGGATGACAATTTGATTTATTTTAATCAATCAAACATAAAATGAGCCCAGAATTGAGTTTGTGTTCTAAAATCTGATTTCTGCATAAATGGGCCATTGTGATTTCTGACCCAAAATGATATAACTTGTCACATATACTTACAGTATTAATCAATAGATACACTAAAGTATGGATTCAAGTATTTGTACTGTGGACAGTTTTTTCTTTAGGTTTCATGTCCATTCTTTATTTGCTACCCTCAACACTAACATTTGATGCCCCAGAAGATATGAGAATGAGTTAGACCCTTTAGTTCAGGGGTGCAAATACGTCGACCGGTCGATCGCAAAGGAAGTGCGGGTAGATCACCATTAAAAAAAAACAAAATTTAAAAAATAGTTGTTAACGTTGAGGTACAGGGCAGCCAGTCTGAGATCTCATCTTTTCTCTCACAACGCATGTGCGATCAAACACACTAGCGAGCAAAATCGTGGGAGAGGACATTTTTCAGTCTTTTAAAGACTTCATTGACAATATCCAGCTCCCAGTGTGCAAATTGATATGCAATGGTTGGCAGAGCAAATGGATTCATTGCCACGTGCAGGGAAGACGATGCTTTCCCTGACTTCCTTAAGTACCACTGCATAATGCACCAACAAGCCTTATGCGCAAAAATGCTAA
>JAOUWY010000075.1:18510278-18522111 GCA_025728095.1 Prietella phreatophila
ACTATATTGTCACCATCTTTCCATCTCATATACATATACTTCAGTGTTCATTTGAATCTCTGTGTGCTCACTCGCCCAGACAGAAGCGGCCCTTGCTCTCCCTCACAGCCATGATGACACAACAGGAGGTGGCTTTCTGCTGAGCCAATAACATTAACCTTTAGCCTCACACCACTCTACTCAGTCAAGCAGCTTCAGCATTCAAAGCAGCCAGGCCCAATGAATAATAATGTTGTCACAAACACAGTAATAATGTCTGAGCATGCACTGCATGTTTATGCTAGTTTATGTTAATTTACCAGTGGAGAGTTTAAGTAGATTCTCCTTTCTGTTTGCCTTTACATTGAAAATGAGCAGTTTGCATTTCACTGAAGGAAAAAAAAAAGGTTTGTGAACAGTTTTCTCCCTTTCATGTGTTGTCTACCTAATATTTAAATATAATAAAATAAAATTAATAATAAAGGAAAATTCATTGTCCATCTTCTCCCATGCAGCATTGCCTTTATATTCAGTGGGCTGGCTTTAGAGGCTTAACTAACTTTGTAGATTGCAAGCTTCTATGGCTATTTTCATGGTGGGAAATGTCTAAGGGACTCTATATAAGGTTTTTAAAATCTATTTTTCTTAAAAACTCTAAAATTGCATTAGGTTTGCTTTTGTTAAAAATTTCTTTCAGAGTCTTGACTGAATAAAAATGGTTTCTCAAGTGGTTAAGACCAGTACAGTCTACGAACTTTGTAGAAGTGTGTATATAGGGGGGCAGGGGTGCTGAATCGTGTGTGTGTGTGTGTGTGTGTGTATGTGTGTTGAGTTTAGTGATACTGGGGCCCACTGTGGGAAATGACTCATGGGAACAAAGAAAGCAGTGTGCAGAATCATCACGCAACGGTGTTGCAGAGGAACCTGATGTCTATATGTCGCCTGCAAACTCACCCATGACAGCCTCTCTCTCTCTCTCTCTCTCTCTCTCTCTCTCTCTCTCTCTCTCTCTCTCTCTCTCAGGACATTCAGACTGCTGCCTATGCAGATTGACGGGGAGCCATGGATGCAGCCTCCATGCACGGTGAGGTGACTTTGGGTTTCATTCAGTGTTTCCCCTCATTTACATGTCTATGTGCCAAACTCTGATTTCATCACTTCTTTTTACAAACCATAGCTCATTACACTGTTTCTGTCCTTCTGACAACAGTGACTTTCTTTTATTTCTTTATATACTTATGTATTAATTACATATTAAGCATATGTATGAAAAAGATAAATATATTAAGGTTTATACAAAATAAAAGACAGACCATTTGGTTAACTGTGTTTTTATATCCATAACAGCCCTAATCCCTCTATTCGACACTTGCAGGCATCTCAGCAAGCTCCCTGTTAATTAAAACACTGTCATGTCACACCCCACCACTGACTGATTATGCTATTAAAGAGAGAGGAATGTGCACAAAGTCCTCTGCTATCCCTACAACCCATTATTAGTCTTCTCTCATTTGTCCGGTTGTGCAGAAATAAAGCCCAGTCTGAACATGGCACTGACAGAGCAATGAGCTCTTGCTAAGTAAATTAAATGAACTATACATGCATTGTAAAATATGTAATGCAGTTCACACCGCAAAGCATTTCTTAAAGTGATAGTTCACCCAAAAATGAAAAACCTGTCCTCAATTACTCACCATCATGTCGTTCCAAACCTGTAAGGCTTTGTTTCATCTTCAGAACACAAATGAAGACATTTTTAATGAAACCTGGGAGATTTCTGTCCCACCATTTACAGTCCAAGTAACCAAAACTTTCATGCTCCAAAAATTTCATAAAGATATCGTAAAAGTAATCCACGTGACTCCAGTGGTTTAATCACAATTTTACTACGCGATACGAATGCTTTGTGTGCGCAAAAAAACTAAAATAAGTCTTTATTCACAAAATATCTTCACCTCTGCATACAGTAGATCTCTGATGCACATTCACGAGAGAACCATGACACATGCTGTGTTGTGTAGACGCAAGAGACGCAAAAAAAAAAGTCTCTTCTATATCGAATTTTGCACACATCTTTGTTGCAAAGATGTTCTGCTGTATGTGACTCAGGTTGTGTACAGGATTCCTCTTCCTCTACTGTAAACAGCGCAGCGCTTCCGTACCTTTGTATTGCGAGAGCGGACGTTCTCACGAGAGAACGTTTGGAACTGCATGAGGATGAGTAATTGCTGACAGAATTTAAATTTTTAGTTGATCCCTATAAGTCTTCTCAGTTGTCTGTTAGCATTTATCTTAACTAAGTCCAAATATATTAATTTATTATATATAAGTATTTATGCATTATTTTTTTATGGATGCACAAAAAAGCACCGATAATTAAACTACAGTCCTAAATTAATAATACAATCATCCCGTTCACTGCACCTTACAGTTTCTGTTACTCACTGCCTTTAGGCATATTGTTTTACTTATGTTTACTTTGATCATACCGTTTTAATTAGGCATTACAGATTTTACTCTACATTGTGCATAAAGAGCAACGCAGGCTCATTACAGATAGCTCGCTCTTGTTATAATAAACGACAGAATTTATACTGCATCACGCAAATAGAGCATCTAATCACAATAAACTTTAATAAAATTAAACCTTTTAAGCAATTCGCACCAGTTTCGCCAACCCCTTGCACACAGTGGAGCATTTTGGATAAAAACAGAAGTTTGTGCTCGTGCATCAATGTCATGTGTCCGTGCTACACAAGCTCCGATTTGTAAAGTTTGATCTTCTTCACAGCATTTAATTTAAAATGCCCTCCTGCCTTAGAGGACTTGGGTTGCACACTTTCCTCCTCAGTCACTTGATGATTTTGCCTCCGTTTGATAGTGATTGAGGTCATGTTGGGAATAAAAGGTAATGCTGACATAAATAGTAAACTGAAGAAATTCATTGTCGGTGAATCTTGGTATCTGCTAAAGCTAGAGGCATTGCATTACATGCGTTTTACATCATGAGCGATCGACTGGGAAAGAGCTTATACTTCCAGTTAGTAAAAAAACGCTAATGTTCCATTTGAGATGACATTACCCTTCTAAGATTCATGCACTAGGCAGTAGAGTACATAGTGCATAGTGTAAATACAGAGTACATTTTTTGGGACACAACTTGAGTATTTATTCTCTGATGCATGTTTTCGGAACAGAAGTAATGTAGTGAATGAATGTACCACGTGCTGCGTGCAGACCAACTAATCAATAATGAGATTCGTTGATAATCGATTATTATCAATTTAATCGATTAGTTGTTGTAGCTCTATATGAGTGTGTGAACATTAAGTTCTTAGAGAAAAAGCTTCATGAAGGGTTCTTAGATTAGTTTGAAATTCTTATTAATGGGGTTCAACTTGAAGCCCCCGCCCCCCCCAATCCATGTTTTATTGCCTACACACTGGTAATGTTTACACATCCAGTGTCACATCCAGTGTGAATTTCAGGTTACAGGCAACCTGAATGCACATAGGATTAATGTCCTAATCTTTTTTCTGTTCTGTCCACAGATACGAATTACACACAAGAATCAGGTACCCATGCTGATGGGTCCTCCACAGAAAACCCCCTTCTTATTATTCAAAAGGCGCAACAGAAGTCGGGACTAGGCTCACCTCTAACACACACACACACACACACTCACACGCATACATATCTTCACTAATCTCAGTTACTGTATCTACTCTGCTGGGGTGGTGAAGATGGACATCTGAGAGGAAAACTAGTACAGAAGTCCAATTTTTTTGCTGATGGACAAATATTAAACTCATACCTTTATATTGCATGGACAAAGGACTCTGATGCCTGTAGTAGCCTAACCATTAGAGACTTCAGTGACTGAAGAAGCCAACCCAGCATCTTGACCAATACCTCTGTGTTTGAATCTCTGATATTCCTTCAATGGGCTGTATAGGTTGTAGATTTTTAACAATTCCTGCCAAAGCCAGGACCACCAGACCATTAACTTTATATCATTCTGTGCTCTCTCACTTCCTGTCAGTGGGTTCATCAGACAATACTGACTTGCAGAGAGAGAAGAGAAGGGATATATGAAGAATAAACTAAGGTGCTCAGGAACATCTTCAAAAAGAGTGCTAAGGCCAGGGGTGACTGCTTGACATATTTACCCTGTTAGAGTAAAGTTAGAGTGGGTGGGGCACACCAAATGACACCATCGTCCTGAAGGAGTCAGCTGAATTATATATCAATTCATGAAGAGTGTTCACTCAAACGCCTCTTTAAAGCCCCACAACATGCCATAAATTAAAGAGACAAAACAGTGAGCTCATATTTTATGCAGTGTTTAGTTTATGCGCTGTGGGCTGTTTAGAAGAGGTAGGCCCTATCATTTGCTTCTGACCTATCTGGTATCCACCTTCAGACCACTGATATCCACAGGTAGCCAGTGTCAATTTTGTAAAATAATACATAGCTTACTGGAGGGTCCAGACACCATAGACACTGTTTAGAGGATAATCTAGGGAGGTAAAAAATGTATGTGTTTAGCAAAAAGTCTTTTTTAGATATCAAGATGGTGGTCCTTTCCCTAGCATCAATTTCTCATCATTCTGTGTATGCGCTATATATTGAGTAAACAAGTGTCAGAAATTAACATCTCAGGCCATGTCTACTATACTAAGTAGACCACATTGGATTAAAACCAGCCCTATGATCCTACATGGGTATCTGACTGACCATAAACCTAAATATATCACAGTATTTCAGGCACTATCTTTCCCATGAAACACTATACCAAAATACATCATGAAACCATCAGCTCATAATTTCAAGTCTGATGACAGGGGTGTTAAAACACCTAAATCATCCATGTAGGAAACAAATCTATGTTACTGTGTTTGTGCCAGTGTCCAAGCTTAGAAAATATTCATGTTCTGATGGCTGGACACCATATATGCTGTGAAGTAAACTTTTTAAACCTTTCTTATATAGCAGATGGAGATTATATCAGCGTTAGACTAAAGATGTCTGCCATCATTTATATGAATACACAGTAGTTGTATATTCTGAGAACCCTGTGTGCATATATTTGAATGTGTTTGACGATATAACTTGTAGAGTAATGTAATATAGCTTTAGAAACTAGTAGTGTTATCTCACAGGTGACATGAATGACTGACATATTGTCCCCGATATAGATAAGCACTTTATGATAGTCAGATATATTGGCACTGTGTAGAACTGTGCACCTAACAGTTAAATTCCTTAAGCGTCACCATTTTAAATCTGGGATCAGATAAGTTTTTTTTAGTCTGAGATTATTTAACTTCTAGTTTGACATTTTTAAGGTCATTTCAGATCAGCACTGATTGTACAGCTGATGTTCTCAAAACACAATTCTTCAAACAGGCAGACTACTCTGCCTCTGGTTCCCTTTAATGAACACCAAATCAGAGATGCAGTATCAAGGTCCTACAAAGTGCAAATTTGCCTAGATAACCACAGGATATGACTTTGGTATTTTTTAATCAACAAAGCTCATGTCATTCCAATGAAAAGTATTAGTGAATTTCACTAGAACTCCATTGTCTCCTGTGGTCATCAGACAGTTGACTTTTATGCTCCTCTGGTGCTTAAAGAATGTTGGTTTGGTTATGAGTGCATGTTTACAATTTCTTTTCATTTTACAATTTACAAACACAATTCCGAAAAGGTTGGGACAGTATGGAAAATGCAAAAACAAACAAACAAACAAAAAAAAGAGTCATCTGAAAATTCACTTCACCCTGTACTATATTGAAAACGCATTATTTGATGTTTTAGTTTGTGGATTTCATTTTTTACATTTTTGAAAATATTTATTTTTTTCAAATCTGATGACTGCAACACACTCCGAAAAAGTTGGGACAGTCGATTGTTTACCGTTGTGTAACATCACCATTTCTTTTAATAACAGTTATTAATTGTTCGGGTGCTGAAGTCACCAGTTGGTTAAGTTAATCCATTATGCATTTCTCCAGCTGCGCAACTGTTTGGAGCAAGCCTTCATTGCCTTATTTTGCACTTCATAATATGCCACACATTCTCATTCGGAGACAGATCAGGAATGCACGCAGGCCATGCTAGCACCTGCACTCTCTGCTTACGCAACCATGCGCTTGTAGTCCAGGCAGAATGTGGTTTAGCATTGTCCTGCTCTGGGTGCCAGCATATGTTGCTCCAAAATGTGTACATATCTTTCTTTATTAATGGTGTCCTCACAGATGTGCAAGTTACCCATGCCATGGGCACGGACACACCCCCATACCATAACAGATACTGGCTTTTAGACCTGATGCTGAAAACATCTTGAATGGTCCTTTTCCTCTTTGGCCCGGAGAACATTACGGCTGCTTTGTCCAAAAACGATTTTAAATGTTGACTCGTCAGACCACAAAACACAAGTCCACTGTACTACTGTCCATCTCAGATGAGACAGAGCCCAGAGAAGTCGGCAACGCTTCTGGACAGTGTTGATGTATGGCTTCTGCTCTGTATAGTGAAGCCTTAACTTGCATCTGTGGATGCAGCGGCGAATGGTGTTTAATGACAAAGGTTTACCAAAGTATTCCCGAGCCCATGTCAGGATATCCATTACAGATTCAGAAGTGGTTTTCGGCCTTACCCTTTACCTTGACCGGATTCCTCAAGTCTTTCAATTTGAGGAAGCTGTGGCTCAGGTGGTAGAGCGGGTTGTCCACTAATCATAGGGTTGGCGGTTCATTTCCCAGTCCATATGCCAAAGTGTCCTTGGGCAAGAAACTGTGTGAATGGGTGAATGAGACACAGTGTAAAGCACTTTGGTTAAAAGCACTATATAAGTGAAATACCCCAAATCTTACCGATTTGTTTTTGGGGAATGTTGTTCTCAAAGTGTTGGATTATTTGCTGACGCATCTGTTGGCAGATTGGTGAGCCTCAACCCATCCTTGCTCTTGAAGGACTAGGCCTTTTTTGGAGGCTCCATTTTTTTACTATGATTAGACGATTACCTCACCTGTTCCACATCACTTTCTTATTTAAAATTCTCACATCGCTATTAGTCCTAAATTGCCCCGTCCCAACTTGTTTGGAACATGTTGCATGTTCATCAATTTCAAAATAAATCTTCAAAAAAAAGTGCAGTTAATTAGGTAAAACATAAAATACCTTGTCTTTATACATTTTTTGTTTAAATACAAGTCAAAGTACATTTTCAAATCATTCCTCTTTTTTTATTAGCATTTTCCATACTGTCCCAACTTTTTCAGAATTGGGGTTGTTCAATGATTGTTGTATATATGTTTTATCTAACATGACACCACTGCATGCCTACTGAAGCAAAGAAGACAACAATGTCTGCTCATAGAGAGACCATGTTGATTGTCGCAAGAGTCTGCCATCTTCTCATGATTATATTCCTAGACCTTTTCTACTTTTGCTTAATTCTTATAGCCTATTGTCTTTATTCATTGTGTTTTCCCATAATATGTTTAAAACATGTTCATAGTAAAAGCACCAATGTGGCTGTTCTTTGTTCTATGTAGAGAAATGTTTGGCACCCAGATCATGTGTCAACATGGAACAGAAGTAATATTCTTCCCACAGGCATCATCGTCTCTGATACCTACCACTGTCACCTTCTTCATTATTTATGTTACTATACAGTAAATAACTAGTAGTCTTAAACAGGAAACACAAAATAGCATTTCAATACAAACTGAATGTTCAACTAAAAACGTCAACACGCATTTTTTGTACTGTGTGATTAGTTACCCATTACCATTACTTGTACCATCCTGGCCTGCCCTATGATTAGCCTCTGTGTGTCTTGACATCACAAATGTCTTCAGAGTCTTTTGTCATTAATATTTCACATGCACATTTTCTCTAGCTTGTGTTAGTGATCAGTGTTTAATACTATTATTGTCTTACATCTGTTCTTACATGTAACACTGTGATATAATCTAAAAAAAATTCTACTTCTTGTCTGAATACCTTACTCATATACTAGAAATGGAATATTCTGAGGAAACCCAATCTCAGATCAACACATCTTCTTTGAACAGAAACGGCAAGTATGCTATTAAAATGCCTAGTATCCTTTCTGCATTGTTCCTTTACGGTGGTTTTGACCTTGTGGATCTGACAAATTCCAAATGCACACATATTCTTAATTGGGTCAGACAAACAGTATTAGATGACAAAGGCAGTAGGGCCTGTATTATTGCTCAGTGTGATTGTCCCACATGTTTGTATAAACCCATGTCCTTTGACTTAGCGGGCTTGCTGGAACTCTTATCTGTGTAGCAGCAAGGGTCAAGGGCACTGTTCAAACCCTGAGCCGTGAACTGAGATGTGATTCAAGAGAAAAGATTTATTGCTTCTTCTCCTGACCCTTTTATCGCCTGTCCACTCCAGCACTCAGTCATTCTAGGCATCCATGTTGATGGACAAAAGATTAATTGAATTAAAGGGCAGGTTGTGAACTGACTTTGGTGTTGTTGATTGGAAAAGAGCTGCAGAAATGCACTTATCCAATAATGGCACTCAGTTTATCCTCCATTTAACCTGATTGAGTTTCAATTTAATCAAAGTCACAGCTTTTATGCTAATGATGTGAATCCCTCTTGGGGAATACTCTTTAGTTCAGTTAGTGTTGTAGTAACAGGGCAGAATGGAGCTCCAATATTGTCTCATGCCAACATCACTGTGCATTTCAGTTTGTTTGTTTCATATTGTTTCACAGACAAAACACCAAGCATACAGATTATCTCCATGGTCATATGTCAAATTGTCTCCATGGTCATGAGCAAATTATTCTCTAGTAATTTTCAAATTATTCTCTACTCTCTACCCTCCAGCCCACTCTGTAGTGTGGGGTACACCATTCGTATATTTTATACTCTCCCTCGAACTCATATGGAGGTGATCTTTATTTTTATTTTATAAGTTGTCATATGTTCATCTTAATTATTACACATATTCAACAGAAAACATAGGGTAATGACAGCTAAAATGTGGCATTTTTTGGAAAGTCTAATATATTTCAAATTGGTGTTTTCACAGGAATAAATACAAGCAAATACAATATACCATATGTTTACACAATGAATCAGATTACAGATTGCAAATTTGTTTTTCATCGCGTGCACTTTGCTTGCCAAAATAGGTCTTTAAGTATGTGCTGATTATACAAGTAGAAGCTCAGCACTATGGTGAAAGCTGGGCATCTTGGGCATGCACAGATAATGAGACAGGAATTATCTCTGTATGAGCTATTAATAGTCTGCAAGTCACATCCCGTCTTTGCTTTGGAGACTACCAAGGGCCTGAAGCCGCTACCTCCCCTCATTCCACTTTAACCAACCATCTGCATCTGACCGATTTCACTTCAAGGTTACAGATGTGTAACTCAGCTATGCTTAACGTACAACCCCAATTCTGAAAATGTTGTGACAGTATGGAAAATGCTAATAAAAACAATGATTTGTACTTACATGACTTGTATTTAAACAAAAAATATATATAAAGACAAGGTATTTGAGGTTTTACCTAATCTACTTCATAGATGTCAAATGTATATTTTGAAATTGATGCATGTAACACATTCCAAAAAAGTTGGGACAGGGGCAATTTAGGACTAATAGAGATGTGATGAGTTGAAATAAGATGGTAATGGGAAACAGGTGAGGCAATCGTCTAATCGTATTATATAAGGAACCTCAAAAGAAGTGCTAGTCCTTCAAGAGCAAGGATGGGTCGAGGCTCACCAATATTCCAATAGATGCATCAGCGAATATTCCCACACTTTGAGAACAACATTCCCCAAAGATGGTAGGATTTTGGGCATTACACCATCTACACTGCACAATATAATTAAAAGATTAGAGAAATCCAGGCAAATCTTGTGCATAAAGGACAAGGCCGAAAACCACTTCTGAATGCACGTGATCTCCGATTCCTCAGACGTCACTGTGTCTGTAATGGATATCCTGACATGGGCTCGGGAATACTTTGGTAAACCTTTGTCAGTCAACACCATTCATCCAGAGATGAGATACAAGTTAAGGCTTTACTATGCAAAGCAGAAGCCATACATCAACACTGTCCTGACTGCAGTCCTGACTCTGATTGAGAATGTGTGGCACATTATGAAGCACAATATAAGGCAACGAAGGCCCCGTACAGTTGCACAGCTGAAGAAATGTGTAATAGATGAATGGGGGAAAATTCCACTTTCTAAACTTAATCACCTGATGTCTTCAGCGCCCAAACACTTAATGAGTGTTATTAAAAGAAAAGGTGATGTTATACAATGAAAAACCGTCGACTGTCCCAACTTTTTTGGAGTGTGTTGCAGTCATCAGATTTTAAATGAGTGTATATTTTTAAAAATAAATTAAATTCACAAAGTTAAATATCTAAAAATAATAATAATATGTCAATATAGTACAGGGTGAATTGAATTTTGAAATGCCGCTTTTTTTTTGGCATTTTCCATACTGTCCCAACTTTTTCGGAATTGGGGTTGTAGAACATTTTGGTTGACTGGTTATTAACATATTCAAATAGTACTGTGATGCTATAATAGCTTTTGGAATTTATAGCACATTTGAAACTATTGAGCAGATGTGCTGTAATATGAACAATGCTTCCTCATTCTTAAATCTAGAACCAAAATTTGATGTGACAGCTAAGTAGAAAACTTTTTGCAAAAAGAGGCAAACTTGCACACTAACCCTGTAAGAGTAACCACACCACATCATCAAGCAAATGTGTGTACTAAAGGATAGAAAAAAATAGGCCCTTTTCCTGGTCTCAATAATCTTTTCCTGACTCCCTTAAAATTTTGTCTGTGAAAAATCTTCAACAGGAGATATGCTGCAGTGACTCTGTAGTATGTGTCACCATTTTGGATTTATTTAAGGAAAGAATCAGAATAGAAACACAATATGCTCTTGCACGCCCCCCCTCACCTCCCACTGCATCCGCAGTGGCCGACTGAAGCATACTATAAAAAGGAGACCTCCACAGTACGTTGTAATTGACAGACCCTCCTTCAGAGGCAATAATAACATCTGTAATGTATCTGTTTCATAAAATTGTCTGCCTCAAATTATATAAGCTTGACTTCAATGCTTTACATCAGATGAAGGATTTCTTTCACTCATGTTCAAAGAAGTTGGCTTGACTATAGGCTGTCTGGAAAAAAATGACATGGTCTCACTTTTTTATACTGTATAACCTCGGATGCATGTCAGACTTATTCAACATCAAAAAAGCAAGATCAATCTACAGAATTTATATAAAAACTGAATTAATTTGGTTTATGAATTTTTTTGAGTGACATCCTTTAAAAGATTTTGTGTCTATTGTATCATATTTGAGCAAAACATAATTCATAGGTGGCGGCACGGTCATGCAGTGGGCAGCATTGCTGTCTCACAGCTCCAGTGTTTGATCCAGGGCTCAGGTTACTCTCTGTGCAGAGTTTCATATGGTCTCCCTATATTGCATGGGTTTCCTCTGGGTTCTCTGGTTTCCTCCCACCTCCCAAAAACATACCAGTAGGTATATTGGCTATGCTAAACTGCCCCTATGTGTAAATGAATGTGTGGATGTATGTATGCATGGTGAACTGCAATGGACTGTTCATTCCATCCAAGAAGTATTCCCACATCTCAGCCAGTGTTCTTGGGATAGGCGTTGGATCCAGTTTTACTCTGACCAGGATAAAGTGCTTACTGAAAGTGAGTGAGAATGAGTGATAATTCATGAGCAGTATCAGTTATCACTTGCCACAATTTCAAAAAAATTGTTTTATTTATATATA
>JAOUWY010000075.1:18531169-18543039 GCA_025728095.1 Prietella phreatophila
TGTGTGTGTGTGTATATATATATATATATATATATATATATATATGTGTGTGTATATGTATGTGTGTGTTAAGTTCTTAAGAGATTCTTTGATTTCGTGAGGGGAAAGTATGAATTGGTTATTTGCAGTGTATCCTCTGCTGCACTTACTATAAAAGACACAATGGTATATAGGTATTCAGTGCCCTCGACTAATTTTGGCACCCTTGGTAAATATGAGAAAACAAGGCTTGTTTAACCTTTTGGTCTTTTGTTTAAAAAAAAAAAAAAAAACAATTCACAAAAATACTCTGTTCTCATGGATATCAAACAAATGCAAACAAAACACAGGTTTATCAAAAAAGAATCTTTATTACATTTAGGTGAGCAACAATTATTGGCACCCTTTTAGTATATTCTTTCCCTCAAAAAATCTGTTTGCAATTGTTTATCCATAAGAGCAGAATATTTTTCTGGATTATTTGAACAAAAGGTTAAACAATAAAGACAATTTTTCACGGCCTTCTTTGCTCATGTTTACCAAGGGTGCCAATATTAGTGGAGGGCACTGTATATGGTGGCTGACATTTCAGTAACAGACTTCTTATTATTGAAGAAAAATCCTGTGGTGTTATAATGCAGATGATGTGGTGCCATGGTAGCATTACTGCTCCACTGTAGGAGGGCTGTCTTAATTTGACCCCCGTGGGAATAGAAAGCTGGGCTGTGCACCCTGCCAGTTGCAGTATGATTTCTGGGATCATGCCAAGGATTTTGTGGCATGTCACTGGCAGTTAGTAATATGGAGCTAGGAACTCCATGGCAAGCAACAGGTCTGAATGCTCCAGAATGGCAGCTAAGCTCTCCTTTTAAAATAGCTGTCCCTTTGGTTTGACCAGGCCCATTTTCTCATTTTACACTGCATATACTGTATACACTAGCAAATATATTGAACTTGTGAATTGTTGGAATCTTCCTTGGTATTAATCTTTGATTTTAATTTGTTCAAATATTCTTTTGGTGACTTGAACATTTTGTACTTACTTTCTTTAATAGATTTCAGCGCCAGATGTCGGAACCCTGTTTGCCATTTCCGCCTTCCGAGACCCAGGGAAAACCAAACTACATTTCCCAAGCATCAAGCACGTCACCCAGAGATGGCCGGCCACCGTATCATCGGCAAATGTCAGAGCCGGTGGTTCCTGTTCATCCTCAGGGTTTTAAACAGGAGCTGTTGGACCCTCGCTACACTGAGCAGGGTGTCCCCAACATGGGCCCACCCCAGGCTGCTTTCCACCCAATGGCCATCAAGCAAGAGCCACGAGACTTTGGCTTCGACTCTGGTTAGTATTAATAAATGTCTACCTTTTAAAAGGAACAGTGACCTTGTCCAGACCTCATCAGACAGTAATGGCCAGCTTTTGTGGGAAGAGACAGGGATCAATTGTGGAATCTTCCGTGTGTGCTTGTCTCTGCCTCACCAGGCTCTGCTAAAACTCACAGATCCATGCAAATACTCACACACTAACTGTCAAAGTACAGACAGTCTGGTGTCTGTGTTCTTTGCCCTTGTAGAAATTCCCTCCAAACAGTATGTCTCACCCATGTAGTTGAATGAAATGTAGAAAATGGACATTGTGAGCTTTGTAAAACTTTATCAAATTATACCTCTCTCTAACTTGAACATCAGTCTAAAGTGGTGAATCAAAGACATTTATAAAGATTTTCTGTAGTTCAGTAGTTATGCTGACACCCAAACATTCTGTTCCTTGCCGTCTCATGATCTTCATCAAATCAAACCAGTTTAAACAAGTGAGGTCTAGCTGAATAACACTATTGCTCAAGTTCCTTATATAGTGTTTGCTAGTGTTGTGCCAAATTATATTGTGAGCTACTGTTATATAAATACATACACAGGTGTGTAGTTGTGGTCAACTAGAAGTGAATCATTGAGATTATTTGTTAGTTTTCTTGCTAATATCCAAAGTTACCAAAAGCAGTAGCACAGAACGTCATTGTAGTCATCCCACCCCCCACATAATTATGTGTTATGTTATATTTATGCATTGATGAAGGCTAATTATGTCAGATGTCTGGGTAGGACACTTCATAAGCAATAAGGTGCCTTGTTCTGCACTCACTATTCACGATCTGGACAAAATTCTATGTTAATATATTGCATTTTATCAAGAACTTTTTCAGTACATTAATGCTGAACTATTCTATGATTTTACTTTATTTATTTTTTTTGAGACTTTTTATAAAGCTATTTGAGTGGGGTTTTTTTTGTTTTTGGTTTTTTAAATTGTCTTTTTGAGTAATGGTTTCTTTGCTCGATTTTTAGAAGTGCCTAACTGCCGGTCTTCATTTGGGAGAGGAGCAAGCTTCTACCAAAGCCAAGAAAGTAAGTAACCACATGAAGTCACTTTTCCAAAATCTGTTTCACAAGATCAGAGATTTGTTTCGGTTCCTGTTTTCCGTTCTTGTTTTTCATAATTACTTGTTCAGTTTTGGTTTTCATTTCTCAATGAACGTGCGTGTGCGTGTGATATTAGTCCAAACACAGACTTACCCTGCATTTACTCGGCTTCTTCCTTTTTCTTGCAGGTTTTTCATTTGACATAGATCAGCACTTGTATTATGATGATACATGCGTAGTTCCTGAACGACTTGAAAGTAAGATTCTCTAGTGACATTTATGCACTCAACTCATGTTAGACTTTATTTATATATGGTTACAGGGAAATCATTTTTTTAGATGAGATTTTTCTTCTAGGGGGCACAGTGGCTTAGAGGTTAGCATGTTTGCCTCGCACCTCCAGGATTGTGGGTTCGATACCCACTTCTGCCGTGTGGGTGTGGGTGGAGTTTGCATGTTCTGCCTGTGCTTCAGGGGTTTCTTCCAGACACTCGGTCCAAAGACCTGCATGGGCTAATTGGCATTTCCAAATTGTCCAGTGTGTTAATGGATATGTGAACGTGTGTGACCATGCCCAGTGATGGGTTGGCACCTCATCCAGGGTGTCCCCTGCCTCATGCCCCAAGTCCCCTGGGATAGGTTCCAGGCTCACCGTGACCCTGTGTAGGATAAGCGGTAGATAAGATGGATGGATGGCTAGATTGTTCTTCTACATGAGAATGTTGGCAGGTTTTCATTTATTATTCTCTTAACAGGGAAAGTAAAGCAGGAGCCTTCTGTATTTCGTGATGGCCTACCTTACCAACGTCGTGGATCTCTCCAGCTCTGGCAGTTTCTGGTGACACTTCTTGATGACCCTGCCAACGGCCACTTCATTGCTTGGACAGGACGTGGCATGGAGTTTAAGCTCATTGAGCCAGAAGAGGTCAGTTTTAAATACAAAATCTAAAGTACACTACATATCCAAATCATTTATATGCTGTCATGAAATAATTTTAAAATGATGTTTAACTTCAACACTAGGTTGCTCGACGTTGGGGCATTCAGAAGAACCGACCAGCCATGAATTATGACAAGCTGAGTCGCTCTCTGCGTTACTACTATGAGAAGGGCATCATGCAGAAGGTAAAGTCAAGTTCACATTTATTTTCCTTGATGCTCAGCTCACAGTTATAAAATGCTGTGCATTCTTTCAATTGCATGTTAGTAATTTCTCTGGGTTTTTTATATTTTAAAAAAAAAAAAACTCTTCAGGTTGCTGGTGAGAGGTACGTCTACAAGTTTGTGTGTGACCCTGAGGCCCTCTTCTCTATGGCCTTTCCAGACAATCAGAGGCCGAACATTAAGGCTGATCCTGATGGCCTGCCTATAGTGGACGATGAAACACTACCCATCACTCATTATGACGAAGGAGGCACTTACCTGGTAGATGGAGGAGAGCAGTGTGTCACTGCGATGCCTTTTCCTGATGGCTATGTGTACTGATTTTCATCCCCAATCCAAAACCTGAACTGTTGAGCAGACTGGAGCATGTCTGTCCCTGCTGCCTCTACTTCTGCCCTGTTGTCCATTTACAGATTAGCCCTCCCCCAAAAGTTGCATTAAATTAATGGAGAGATCTGCATCAAATCTCTGGCGCTGGACCATGAGAAAGTGTCTGGGAAGTGAGGGATATCTGGACTTCTGCAGCTTGACCTGCTTTGTGGTAGGTGGTTGCTTGATGCTGCAGAAAATGTGAAGGACTATTGGGTCTCTGCGCAAACTGAAAGAATTGTAGCAATTCTGTTTTGACAATCTTTTTGTTTTTGTTTGTTTGGTTTTTTTGGTTTTTAATGATGAAATATTAAGAGGCGTCCTATAAACAACAACAAAAAAATATCAAAATGTATCAAAACACAGCACTATTTTAATAGCTGCCTATTTGGGTACTAATAGATTTGTTACCTCGAAATCATGTAGAAGTGAAAAGGGCTTTATTTTGCAGAGGAAATAGACCCAGTCATCTTTCATTTTGGTTAGACTTGTTTAGAAATCTGGCTTTTATACAGTACTTTGGTTTAACTAAATGCAGGGCCGCTTCAAACATGGAATTTTTACACAATATGCTGAGTTTTTTATTATTATTATTGTTGTTGTTGGCTTGTTTTTAGTCATTGTAAGTGTTGTTGGTTGTTTTTGTATCATTTAGCTTTCTTTCTCCCACTGGATTATTCAAACGTTATTGCTCTATTAATGAAGCTGAACCAGATATACACTTAGACGTTCAATCAGATTACTGAGACTGTTAACCCATTATTAAACACATTTCATATGCATAGTCACTTCCTTGAAAATTGGAACATTTTATGTAAAACAAGAATACAATATTCAAAAAGGGATGCACTAGACAAACTTTCTTCAAGGGAGTTACTGCCTCTGACTACTTAAATGTATTTTAAGGGGCAATGTTTTTATCCTGTTTTGTATTATCCTTGGCTTACTTTTCCTTGGCACTGTACAAGTTTGAAAAAGCACCAAGATGGCAAGATAGCCAGGACTTTGCATGCAATAAGGTGAAAAGAATGCCTTCTTCTGGATTCCTTTTCACTGCCAATATGAAGTTGATGAAAGACCACTGCTTCCTTTTTGCATGGTATTCAACTGACAATTGTCCACTAATATATCGCTTTATGCTGGACAAAGATGAAATTAATTTCTCTGCATTATTTTCTTCTTTTTGAAAAAGATCTTATATAAATATATATTTTTGCAAAGTCTGCAGTGGTTTGATTTCATTGTATCAGCTGTATAGTACTGCCTAAAACATTTTAAATGTGGGATGCCTGTGGTGCTTTCACTGCAGATCAGGGCTTAAGGGATTCCCCTTTTTGTTGGATTACAGCAACGTTTTCCATAACAGTCCTCAGACACACACACACACAGACAAGCCATGTTACTGCTTAATCCAGGTTCCCAACACACTGAACCATGTATTCAGTATTCTTAATGACTTTGGTACAAATGAGGACTGTGTGGGGAAATGCTCAGTTAGAGGGAAGGATGTATTAGGTTTTCTCACTGAACGAGAGGTTTAATAACTTCAAGCCCTATCACAGGAAAGGGGAGTCTGCATGTGTATAGGCTTCGCTACCTTCCTTCATATTGTGTACCTTTTTAGTTTATAATCTGTTCTGGGTACAATAAACAGTTCTTTCTGCTTCACAATCACTGGAATTTTTCATCATTTCTCTCACCCTTAGTTTGCAAGTTGCTGTAGACTTTACAATGCTAATCTTTAGTGATTAGCCACATGTCTGGCAAAGTTCATGTTGTATAGCTAATTCTAATAAAGTGAGAACATATGCCTTTTTATATGTAAGAAATTTCAGGTATTTTATGAAGACCTGAAAGAAGCAAGGTTTTCCTTTCATGCATTTGTAGCATGTATCGATCATGTATTCAAGGAGTGCTTCTCGATCTTATTACGGCCCTCTGTTTTCCCAGAAGTGCTCGTTTCATCTTTACATTAAGGGCTGGTTAGTTTACTAATGTGTGTCTCCCCTTGTGGCCAGAAAGCAGCCCTTCATTTCTAAGTATTATATAAATCATATCCACCTTCACTGGACCATAGGAAGGTTCATACAGATGAACCAACCGTATGGGAGAGTCTTAATGTAACTGCTCTATCTATTCATCCATGTTGCAACAATATTAGTACTGTCACCCATGGCATGGTTATAACAGCTTGACACAGGAAGTCATCACTGCTAGTATTGCACTAGTTAATATACTTAAATGTCACACGTCATTTTTTATTGTTATCATGACCATTAACTGACAATTAACTTTATTTGTAGTTACAAGAAGTTTGGTTTTAATTAAATAATTGAGTGCGCTTTGCTAAAACTGACTCTGAGAAGAAACCACAAGTTCATGTGCATTGCATGTATATTCATTCCTTCAGCAACTGTGGTGGATCTGGAGCCTATCCCAGAAATACTGGACACAAGGCAGGAATACACCCAGGATTAAACACCAGTCCATCGCAGGGCCCCATCCACACACTTGTACAACTTGCAAAGCTATGTGTATATATTTAGCATATAAATGTATAATCTGCTTAACCAACATCCATCCATCAGCCTATCCCAAGGAGCATCGGGCACAAGGTGGGGTACACCCTGGACAGGGTATGGGGGAATATTCTGCTTGCTAAACTTAACCAACTGGTGTGTTCAGCATCCAAATGCTTCATAAGTGTTATTAAAAGAAAAGGTGATGTTACACAGCAGTAAACAGTCGTCTGTCCCAACATTTTTGGAGTGTGTTGCATTCATCAGATTTAAAATGTGTACATTTTCAAAAATAAATTAAAATCACAAAGTAAAATATCAAATAATGTGTTTTCAATATAGTACAGGATGAATTGAATTTTCAAATGATTTTTTTTTTTTTTTTTTTTTTTTTGATTTTAGTATCAATGATAGTGTTGATCTCCAGCATTTTCTATGTTTTTAGGCTATAATAACAAAGGAGGGAAACGCCTGTTGAAGCGGCTATTTGCACTTCTGCAATAAGAGATTGTATTTTGAAGTAGACGTTATCAATTCCTGTACGCCATCCATATGTTATAGTCTCACTTTCACATTTTGCCCTCGCCACACTTGCCTCAAAGTTTTTATGCAGTCCTTCAAACTTTCAGAATGACTCCAGACAAACCCGTGTATCTGTCATTCAAAATAGTGATATTGCATTTTCTTCTGTTTGAAACTATATGTTCTAGTGATGCAGGCATTTCTATAACTTGCAGGTTTTACAGCTCCTCCTTATTCGGGAAATACTGCTGCAATTGCTTAACTAAACCAGCTGCTTTAAGTATAAAAGTTTTCAGGATTAAAATAACACAGTTGAAACTGATAATGTTCAGAATATCAATCTGTCATGTTTTTTTCTTTTTCTGAAGGTCTCATTGTATGATATAAAACTGATGGTAAAATATTTTTAACACTACAAAGGGTGCTTAAAATGCTTACAATTTTCAGACCATGATAACTTAAAACTGCACTATTCTTTCAGGAATATCATTTTCAAAATGAGTTAGAAACGCAGCTCATGCATTCCTGTATGTACTGTAGACAAAAGGCATTGTGTGTGTATGTAAGGGGAGTCATCTTTGAAAAGCCTATGTTCCTCAGCAAAAAACAACACTATTCCATTTTCCCCACAGTATTACTTAACAGCCTCCAGGCTCAGTCTGTCACGGTGCTGAAGGGCACCCAAAGGACTTTCTTTATCCCTTTGTTAGTAATTTTTCTACAGTAGGTGTTTTTTTATTGGATTTAGATTTTAGGGCCTGAGGACTCGGAGTCTAATGAGTGTCCGTTCTCCTGTTCCTCTTCCCCTGGTGATGGGATCTCGTCTGGCACATCGTTGAGATCAGACCGTGTTAGCGCCTTCTCCACTGGCTGTACCCCCTCCCCTGGTTTTGTGAGTTGAGCCCCATTCATACATGCCCCACCATCTGATTTCCCAAAATTAAACAGTTTCCCAGGATTGAAGGACTTGCTGGGGGACTGTGATCTCTCCTGTCCGAGTGCAGCAATGCTAGAATTGGCTGAAGCTGAACTTGTTGCTGCTTCCTTTTTGTTTTCTGGAGACTTGAGGAACATGAAGCTAAGGAAGCCCGGGAGCTTCGGTTCGCTCCCTGTTGGTGACTGTGGTGAACGGGCCGTGCCAGAGGAAAACTTGCTCTGCAGAGGGATGATCTGTTTGAGTTTCATTACGTTATTGTTGGCCAGAAGTGAGCTGGGTCTCTTCGGTTTGTCACTTACAGAGCCTCCACCCCCTCCGGCCGACCTGGATTTGCTTCCTTGGCTCTTTTCGTGATGGTGGTCCCCTCCAGACGTGTCAGGCCGCCCATCGTCTCTCTCACGCCGGGCCTGGTACTCAGCTTGCCGCTGCCGTTCTTCCTCTTCTCTTTTTCTCCTCTGCTGTTGCTGGAAGTGCTGCTGTGCTTGGCGCTCATGCTTCTGGCAGGGACCAAACACACATTCATTACATACCAGCAGGAGAAATGAAAAATATTGAAGAATGTTGACGACTGCTTGTGAATGAGATCTACCTTGAATGCCTCCCTGCTCTGAAACTCCAGTTTGGCCATTTCTTCGCTTACCCAGCTGGGGATGTCAGGGATTACCACATGAATGACATATTTCAGTAAGACAGCAAAGTGCTGTATAGTGGAGAAAATATTGAATAAATAAGTACTGGAGTATTGGAGAAAACAAAATGCCTGTGGAACAGTTCCGCATGTGTATGTGTGGGGAGTGTATGTACCTCTAAGATCACGATCGAGATGATGGCCATCTCAGGGCTCAGCCAAGGGAAGAGCCTCTGTAGCTGCCCACACTGACCAATCAAGTAACAGTTCACTATGATTGCTATGAGACCCATGGCCTCCATTAGTGTCTGTGTGACAAAAGATACAGTCATGCCATCATCTTTCAACACTCCTTAAAAGATAAATAATAATTCATTTCATTCATGGCATTCTCACCTGCCACTGTCCAATGCTTTCCACTCTCATCCCAAATGGCCTCTGGAGGCCTGTGCAGAGCTTGAAGGCATCACTGCGGATGTCGATGATATTGTTAATTAGGGCGCACATAGCTGCCAGCGGGAAGGCAGAGGAAAAGAGAACCACGTAGCCAAACTGAATAAACATTTCCTGGTAATCCTGCAATGTGTCCTGGAAGTTCAAAGAGTTCATTTGATCAGACTCTTTTACTTATAAACACCAAGGTCATGGAAGCTACCGGAGATGTTATATGTAAGTCTATATTGTATAATAAAGCAATAAAGTCAACAGAACAGTCAAATCGTTCATAAAAATTCTCTTTATGAAAGAACTTTTACCTCATATGTTTGCATGCAGCTCTCGATTTCAGCTTGGGTGAGTGTAATGGTCTCCTGCTCTTCAGGGGGATCCATCCATGACTCTCTCCTGCTCTTACTGTCAGCCCTCTCCAGACTCCGGCCTCTCTTCTGCAGCTTTGGCGGCACACTGCTCTCAGGCCCAGCTGACTCTGCGGCTTGTTCCTTTGCCTCTGGGATGATGTTATCATCGTCATCGTCACACATCTCGAAGACCAAAGATGGGTCCATGCCCTTCTCGACCATGGTGGGGCTCCCCTCCTCCAGGAAGCTGTCCTCCATGGGACTGACACAACCGATAGACTTGCGCTCTACCTTCTCGATGAAGCTGACTTTGCGCAGTTTGAGGCCACAATCGATGGCATTCTCCTCCTCTGTCTCCTCTGCATTATTCCTAGCACCAGCCTCTTCCTCATGCTCCTCATCTGGGACACCACAGCCTCCATTCAAACACTTGCGCTCATGGCGATCTTGTTGGCCCAGAACACCTTGTGGGTTTCCCTGCAGGCCCTGCCCGGGGTTGCTGGGTTTGCAGGGAGACATATGCGCCCTTCCAACTGCCAGACGTCCATACTTTATTAATGCTGATACTACTAGGTCCCATAGAGCACGCAAAGTGAGTTCTCCCAGGCGGTGGCGCTCGTACAGGTACGGCTGCAGCACTTCCTTCAAATTCTGCATGAACTGGCGGATGATCAGTAGAGTTGCAAGCATCTGCAGGTCATGCATAACACACAAACATAAAAAAAGATAAAATAGATGATCAAATACTGCCACGAAATATAATTACATTTTTCTTGGCTGTGAAGTGTTACCACAAGCGTCCTGAGAGAATGCGCAACTTGTGCTTTATCTTATAGAGATATTGCAAAACATATGCTCCAGTAAAAGTAGGGTCAAAATCAGGGGTTGCATACGAATCTAATCATTCGGACTGCAGTGTTTTGTAACCAGTTGCTTGTTTGCTTTGGGAAAACCCAAGAGTGAATTATAAGGGGAGAGAAAACTATTGAATGAGTCATCATATTACATCTTGCAGACTGAGGTGTGGGCCTAGCTGAGAAAGCAGAGGAGGGTTAAAACACCTGTACTGTTTTTCACATGGCTCAAATGAAAGTGTTTGTCAGACTATTTTTTATCTAACCTTATACAGACACACCCCCCTTAAAAGTATAGAGCCACTGTATATTCTGCATTATAATCATTACCCCACATGCATACTCCACATTCTGTAACTCAAGCAATGTGTGACAAGCAATTGTCCATAGGACAAATTATGATAGCTCAACTCATCATTACGTAAGTCCAGACAGTTTTTTTTTTAATGTGGACATGTCGAGCAAACATCAACCCACTGCCATACACTAATACTAGGAGACATGTCGTACTGTTCCTGAGTTACAGCACCAGAAGAGGAAAAACTCCAGCAAATAGTTTTGAGGAATCAAAAGACAGATGGCAACATAGAGAGCGAGGCAGATGTACCGAGACAGAAAGCTGCGGGAAGATACTTGATGGAAGATTTCACAACGAGAGACGCATATCACCCAGAGCAATACCAATACAAATGCTGTAAGCAGTCAAAAATACACATCCATCCGTCTATTCATACAACTGCTATAGCATCTTTTCAGCAATCTTTTCTATTTGCTTGGGAACTGAATGACTGCTTTCTCTTACCTCCTTTAGACGCTCCATGTCTTTGAGGTAGAATCCAATGTAGAAAAGGCTGAGATATGAATTTACAAACTGAAACTGCAAAGACAGAGGTTAAAAAATGCTGTAAATTTAACAGATGAATGTGGTCACTTTTGTTAGGTTTTATATCTATGAGCATGTGTACACTACATATGTATTACTCAAATCCTAAAATGGCAAGAACTCATAAAGCTCACTGATCATGAAAATTTCTGTAACTGTGCTGTGCCTAAGATACAAGGTAAAAACTGTAAAATTTCTTATTAATTAATTTCCATTTTATATACCATACATATAGTAAAGAAACAGATACAATACATTTCATCTTAGCATGCAAGGAATCAATAGAGCCTTAACTTCTGAGATACCACTGCTCACATTTTTGGCATCACAGTAGCATTATATACTCACAATCCACTTTATTAGGAACACCTGCAGTTATCCAATGAGCCAATCATGTGGCAGCAATGCAAAAAAAATAAAAATCATGCAGATACAGGTCAAGAGCTTCAGTTAATGTTCACATCAAACATTTGGTCTCTGTCACTTTAACCGCGGCATGGTTGTTGGTGCCAGATGGCCAGGTTTGAGTATTTCAGAAACTATTGATCTCCTGGGATTTTCACACACAACAGTCTCTAGAGTTTACACAGAATGGTTTGCATGTTCTCCCCGTGCTGCAGGGGATTCCTCCGGGTACTCCGGTTTCCTCCCCCAGTACAAAGACATGCATGGTAGGCTGACTGGCGTGTCTTAAATTGTCCGAAGTGTATGAACGGGTGTGTATGTGATTGTGCCCTGCAATGGACTGGCATCCTGTCCAGGGTGTACCCCGCCTTGTGCCCGATGATTCCTGGGATAGG
>JAOUWY010000075.1:18620717-18645404 GCA_025728095.1 Prietella phreatophila
CGATCCAGTAAGTGCTGGAGGTCACGGACCGATGATGCCATCAGGACCACATCATCTGCAAAAAGCAGCGATGAGATTCTTAGGTCACCAAACCGCAACCCCTCCCCACCACGACTACGCCTCGATATCCTGTCCATGAATATCACAAATAGGATTGGTGACAAAGCGCATCACTGGCTGAGACCAACCACAAACCCAGATCCACAAAACACATGTAGATGGGCATACTCCCAGGAATTCTTAATCCGGGCCTGACAGTGATGAAAACAAATACACAGAAACACAGAACATACAATTGATAAATACAGATTTAAAATGCTCATTTGTAACAGCACGATAGAGATAGGTGTCTAATGTCGTGTTATTAATTCAGTAATACATTCACATTATTAAATAATTTGAATAATTAATCAGTCCGTAACAAGTTAACGGAAACATTCCGTTAACTTCAGAACACCAATGAAGTTCTCGGGTTGCGCCGTTGTAATGAATTATTTATGAGTGGGCGGGGCTTGCGGCGGGTGAAAGGTGAAGCTGTTCAGCGCGCCTTGTTTGGCGCCAGCGTTTTCGCGGGACTGCAGAAGAAATAGCGAGACGGCGACTTCCCCGTTACTGACAGTCCTTGATATATAGTTTTTGTTAGTATAAGCTTTCTGTCCATGCTAACGCCGCTTTTTCTTGGTTGTGTTCCTTTAATTGCAGTGAGGTGAGAGAACACTACTTTTCCCCCTCGCTTCCTAGTTAGCTGCGGTGTGTGTGTTCTGAGCAGGGGGGTTGGGTAAGTTAGCTAGCCACCATGCTCATCATATGAGACCGCAATATCAAACCTAACGCATTAATTAAAAAAAAAAAATCAATCTAGCGTGCTTACACTCGAAGTGGAAATAAAAGGCGCTGGTGTATATCTAGCAGGATTCACGCGCGTCGTATTGGTTTCATTACCTGAGTGCAGATGTTATTAGCTGGATCTTATTAGCTGGCTGCACATTGTTTACACGATGTGCGAGACTACAGTGAGGTCGCTAGATGTGTAGCAGATCTAAAACAAAAACAATACCAGTGCTGCGTTTGGGAATCAGAGAGAATATATATCACTAGATACAATGTCTGTCGTTATGCAACTAATCAATTGGCTAGCCAGCCACCTAGCAGGGAGGAGGCAGAGAAGCTAGCTAGTTGCCACCTCCGTCTGTGTGCTCATCATTGCTGAATGCCCCTTTCTGATACCTAGCTTTTAAATGCGCATGATTTCTGAGTTAGTCTAGTTATTTAACAGCCTAAGTGCATATTGTGCGTGATCGCCACCTGTTAGCTGCCATGCACCAGTGATTAAAGGGGCTTAAAGTGTAGCTAAACACTTGCACTCAGAACACAATGTGCTTCAGTAAATGATCTTTCAGACCCCATGTTGTTCTTTATTCTATTCTGGAGCACATGGGTCATTCTTTCCCAAAGGTGTTGTTGAATTAAGATCCAAGCATCAGCGTTAGGTCTGCAGTTTTGAGCTATTCAGTAGCTACACGAGATTCCGTTCAGGTGCTTAAAGCGCGCTTTAAAATGTTGTTCTGTGGTTTTTCGTTCTATGAAGAGATTGATAGTTCGCCGGTCATAAGAAAAGCACGTGTCTAAAGTCAAAGGCATTGAGACTGGATAGGAGTTTGTTCCTGTTGTAATCGTTTGTGCTCACGCAGGACGTGAGGATGATGGCCACGGTTCCCATGCCCAGCTCCAGCCTCCTCCCTCTCCTCGGGACTCTGGAAGACGACGCAGCCGGCGTGTCGGAGCAGACAGATGCCTACCTTACCATAGCCAAGTGAGTGATTGAGGCTCCAGTAGATCGGCTTGATTATTAGAAGGGTTATACTAAGCATTGTGAAGCTGTAGCGCATTCGTAAACTGTTACTGAGCTAATTTGTGTCTGCCGTTTTCAGTCGGCTGAGTGGAGAAGACGGACGGCAGTTCTTTCCTTTAATCGTTAAGCACTTTTCACGCCTGGGTAAAGCTTTTCAGGTAAGAACTTGCTATAAAATCAGTTTATGTTCATTTGTATGTTTTTATGATCTTTTTTTTGTTAGTTTTTTTGGTCATATACTTATTTGGAATTTGACACTATTCAGTGTAGTTATTTTGTAAAGTCTGCGTTTCTTCTTTCATACTTGATCCTTTGCGTGTCAGACTCATGTATCCAGTGAGAACGAGGAGCTAAGCCAGGCTGCGCTTCAAGCTCTGGGCTTCTGTGTATTCAACACAAACATTGTATCTAGCATTCCAGGTAGGATATGAAGCAAAGGGAACAGAATATGGATACAGTGCAAGTCTTCTGTTTTCTGTTTCTTCTTGGTTTTGAGATGCTTGCTTTTGATTCTTTTTTCAGCAAATTTTGCGGAGGAGATTTTGTCGGCCCTTTGTGCCCTGGTGTTGAAGTCGACAGACAAGAACACCTGCACACGAGCATTGTGGGTCATTTCGAAACAGAACTTTCCTGCAGATGTTGTTGCCAAAAAGGTCTGTAATCAGAAAATGTTCTACAGGTTGTAAATGCTTTTGCTTTCATTTTAAGCCTTGTTTGCATGTTTCCTCTGTCTTTTAGACACCAGAAATACTCAAGACTCTTGAGGCTCTGCAGACAAAAGACATCCAGTCAGTCCTGACGGATCATGAGTCTCTAAATGTTGTTATAAAGTAAATACTTGTTACTTTTCTCTTTTTCAATTTTTACCTCTACAGTATATAATATAATTTTGCAGACACTGGGCACTTTTCAGTGTGAAACATATTGTTTCGCACTTGAACTCTCCATCATTGTTTGGACAAATGTTTCCATGGACCATTATGTACAAGTCTCTGCTAACCAAACATTTCTAAATTATTTACTTTTACTATTGATTAGTAGTATTGAAGTGTGTAGATGAAGAATAAACTATTAATGGTTTTATATATTTAAATTTCTCTGCCTCCTGATAAAACCATTGAACTGAGTTCAGTAGACTCAAGTATGCATGTATAACTAATAAAATAAGTTCATTTATTGAATATTTAGTGTTTTTTTTTCTTTTGTAGATCTGTGAGTCTGCTTTAAATTGTATTGGTTGTCTTTGTGCTTATGCAATATAATATCCCTTGTGGGATCAATAATATTCATCTATCCATCCATCAAAAAAAAAAGAGCTGTTTGAATGTTTTGATTACAGGCTGCTTGAGCAGGCTCCTGTTCAGATGGGTGAAGGAGCAGTCTTGTGGATTAAGCTGGTTATACCTCTGGTAGTTCACTCAGCCTCGAAGGTGCGCTTGCGTGCGGCTGCTGCGCTGGAGATGGGAATGCCCCTTCTTCTGGAGAAACAACAGGAGGTTGCTGCCATTGTAGAGCCCATGATGTCGTCGGTAAGTCTTTTCCTCGTTTTCCGTCTTGCAGAGACAGTGCAAGAGTGAGACATAGGCTCTTTTGTGCCTTCTGCTAAAGCAGTTTGTCCTTGGGTAGGAGGCAATTCTGACTTGTTATGATTATTTGGGTGGCTGTGACTATTTTGCATCCTGTTGAAAAATACCACAATCTGGTTCTGTGGAAGTGACTAATTGAATGGCTTTTCAAATGTTCTTTCTCCTACTGTGAAATAAGTGTTTATCTATGTTTTGGAAAAAGTAGCACTAGATTGCTTGGGTGAGATTATGCATCTCGTATCGTTCTTATAATAATTTGCTGCTTCTTCTTCTTCTTCTTCTTCTTCTTGTTATTATTTTAGAAACTTATCCCTGAGATGCAGAAACTGTTCTCCACCAAGAATGAGAGCAATGTGCTGAAGCTCTGGCCTTTATTTGTAAAGCTTCTGGGCAAGGTAAGGCATGCACATGATCATGCCACTCATGATCTTTCTTTTATATGTACTGAATAGGTGTTTGGTGAGGGTAAATCTGAAATGTGTGGTGTTATTTTTTTATATATATAAAGTTGCTCCACAAAGGAGGTGCTTTCATAAACTCGCTGCTCTATTTGGAAGAGCTGGGCTTCCGCAGCTCCTCTCCCAGCATTAAGAAAATTGCCTTCATAGCCTGGAAGAGCCTCATTGACAACTTTGCGCTTAATCCAGGTGAGCAGTTGACCAGACTACTGCAAACATCAACCTCATATATTTTTGACATTTTAATATGGATTGGATCAAACTGGGTTTAAACGTCTTTTCCAGATATTCTGTGTAGCAGCAAGCGACTAAAGCTGCTCATGCAGCCCCTCAGCTCCATCCTCGTGAGGACAGAAGCCTTGCTGCTCACCAAATTGGAGGTCTGGTGGTATCTGGTGGTCAAACTAGGGCCTAACTTGTCTGCTAACTTTGAACAGGTAAATAATATATTGTAATTCACAATGTAAAATACAGGCAGCACAGGTTTTTAACATTATTGTGGTTTTTGCAAGGTTTTAACACACAAAACTGTTGTATAAAGGTTGGTGTACCACTGCTGCTTAGCACACTTCCTGCAGATGCTTCATTGGTGTCTTCAGCCACTCCTGCTAGAAACACAAGCCAAAGCAATGGCATTGGACTAGTTACTCCTAAAGCAGGTATAGGGAATGTGGGTTTCCCCCCCCCTCTGGACATTAAATATGCTTTTGTTTTCCCTTGAAACCTGTAAGTAATATCAGTTTCTCTCTCTCTCTCTCTCTCTCTCATATTCTCATTCATGCATCCTTTTTAGGTGTTCCCTCATGTAGCAGTCCAGGTTCTAGCTTTCGTTTGAGCCTTAACAGCAGCGTGAGCATCCCTCAGTCCTACTCCTCTATCCAACTGCTGGGGCTGGAGATGCTACTGCATTACTTTCTAGGTTCACAGGCCAGTGCTGCTGCAGCCAAGAACAATCTGCAGCTCAGTCTTGGTAAAGCACCAGTGCACACTTACTTTCATTGTTTGAATTCAATTTCAAGTATTGCTTCTGACTGTTTGTTTAATAATGTACAGGTTTGCGTTTATTGTAATTCTCTGCCCTTTCCTCTCTGTCTACTTTTAAAATCATCTGAATAATCCCTTTTCTCAATGACCTCGGAAACCATCCGCCTTTCCGCAAAGCAGTGTATACGTACCTCCATGTTATCTTGTGCATGCTGGATACTTCAGGAAAATACAGGAACATTAATGATCATTTCCAGTTTACTGTTCTTTAACGTGTGACTGCCTTGGATTGGAAAGTAGGCTAGCTAGCAGCAACAAGGAAAATATGCATCGCTCTTGGCCTGTGTTGCCACAAGTTTACTGATGAGTGTTTAATGTCTAAACGCTCACGTCTGCAACCACAGCAAGAACACAACAATCAGAAATTCCTGAAGGTGATGAGCCTCCTCATTTTTCCTCATGGTTTTGTGACCTCTTGCTGTAACCTCACGACAACTACATTCGAAATCGTATTCCAATGTAATGTTTTGGTGAAGGGGCACAATGTTAACCATGAATACATTACTGATTTTTGTCTAACAATACACAATCTATAGCCAACATCGGTAATATAGAAACACGATTGCAACAAGAGTTTGCTGTGTGTATTACAGTAAATTAATCAAGAATAATTACTTAAAGACTTTCTATTTGCAGAAGAGAAGTCTAACAGCTGCCATTATCGTATCTCTTCCGCTAACGTTAACTGGACTGGTCAGTACAAAAACTCTTAGCTTCATAATCAAATGGGTACTGCTCAATGAAGAATTTGTATCCTTTATCAAGGATAAAGTCGTGAGTAAAAACTTGTCTACAAGTTGCTGTACATCATCTAGACATATTTCTGGAAGCTGTAGAAGGGACTGGGTAAACTCCACAGCGTTCCACTATTCTGGTGGAAGTAACCATTCACTGGTTTGAGTCAGAACGGAAGTTGCGTGACATCTTATGAAAAGGGTCTATTGAAAGTTTAGGATACTACGGCACAATGGCTATTTGTGAGCCGAATCATAATCAAATTCTTTCCTTTTTTTTCCAGAGCCTTTGACACACAACCTTCTCAGCAACCACTCTTTCTTCAGCAAGCAGTCCTCCACACTCATTTCAGCTGTTCAAGATGGCTTCATCTCTGTGGGCAAAGATGCTCCAGGTACTCAGTTGCCTCAATTCATGCTGAAATGGCTAGTTTTTGAGACTGTTTTAGTGTGCAGCTACATTCAGCCTTTTTTCAGTTAATTATTGTGTATGTGATTTGTCTATAAATAAATTGTACCTTTCTCTTAACCATTCCCTGCTATTGTTATAGATTTCCTTAGTGTGCCTGTGACTTCAGAGTACCCCTTAATGTTGAAACCCTTATGTATTGTTTCTAATTGTTTAGGATCTAGTGTGCTAAGCTCCACATTGACATTGTTGTATTTATGAATTTTTTTTTATTTATTATTAATCTAAACGAATTAAGAGGAAAAACTGGTTCTAATAAGAGTGGATCCACCTGAATAATATGAATTTGGATAATTTGGCATGTACTTTTAGGAGACAGTAGTCTCATTGTGCAGTTGCCAGCCCCCAAGAGCCTGTGTTATTGTTCTTTTGTCAGTGGATGTATTTTTTAAATTTTTTTATTTTATTTTAACATTCGTTTGTACGGTTACCCAATCATTGCACTGTATTATCTCCAGATGGCCTGTATTACATAATATGACAAATCAACCACAGCAGCTCGATATACATCTGGATGTAATATTGATAATTTACACAAGATACTTGCTTGAACTTTTCCCATATACATATCATGCCTAGCACATTGTTTGGGAAGTTTTAATTTTTTATATATATATATATATATATATATATATAATATTTTTTTTTTTATATATATAATTTTTTATATCTATAAAAAATATTTTGTATATGTTTTTAATGAAAATATTAAAATGTACTTGCTTTTTGTTATTTCTTTGTTTAGAAGCATTGCTGAGTCTAATATGGACCGGCCTTGTTGGCCATGTCAATACAACAATAGAGACTGGTAAGTGCTGCAGTGTTCTATAAATCTGTATAAATACACAGGCATAAGTAAGTGTTCTGTTGCTGTTTTAAGACTGCATCTGTTCTATCTTTGTGGTTCCTTTTTTCACAGCTGGCAATAAGAAGGAGAGACAGGGTTCTGAGGTACTTACACTCCTGCTACAGGCCCTGCAGTCTATTGTGTCCTCTGAAACCCTGCCAGCTTCACGGGCTCTGGTAAATCATCTTACTTTGCAAATGACTGTCCTTGAAAATCAGCTCTTTCAGACCCTAGCGGTGAATACTAATTACGACTACTCATTCAACACCCCAAAACTTGAGTCCTCATGGCATGCTAAGACTTAGAAACCTCAAAGACTTGAAATGAGAATTCATCACTAGTGTTTTGATGGTGATTTTTAATTCCATACAAAAGCCTTTTTGTAACCATCTCATCCTAGATTTTGCTGTACACTGCTTTCTCAGGATTTCCGGGGTCCTTAAAAAGTCTTAAAATGTCGTTCATTTATGTAAGTAAAAGTAAGGCCTCAATTAATATTAAAATGTCTTAAATTCACGTTTCATGCCTCTTAAAAATGCAACAGAACTGACATCGTAAAGATTTAGATTTTATTTTAGCTCATTGCTTTTTGAGATGGTAGAGCTGTCATTGTGTTGCACTTAGTGTGTGCGGCTCCTCTGTGTTTTAGAGCGGCTTGGTTCATGGGAAATGCCGCTCCACGCCAACTTTGTCTCCATCTGTGCTGCGAGTTTGAGTCGCTTATGACGTGCATTTAGACACGATACTCGCCAGATTCACTTTGGTTTTACGTTGGCGTAATCTCAAACATTCTTGTGTGTGCAGAGGTTTATAGCATTTCTCCTGATTAGTAATGAGAAGTGAATTACAAAATCAGTTGCCAACGAAATGGAGGTCTTCCTACGGGTTTCTGCCAAAATAAAAGCCATAAGGTCTAACGCATATAGGTGAATTAAGTCAGAAATATTACTATTGTTGTATTACTAATTGTACCCCCTGAAAAAAATAAAAATTATACAAAGATTATTATTCAGTGCCATAGTAATATTGCAAAATAGCAGGTTTTTTTAAATGTATATTTTCTTTCTTAAAATTTAACACTATTTATTAAATTACCCTTGCATTATATTACACAAAAAACTATGAGGGGGTTTCTAATACAGCTCCTGAGGGAGTGATGGTAAATTTGGCATCTTTCTCTTCTGACTGTTGTAATCCATCACTTTATATATACACTGCTCAAAAAAATAAAGGGAACACTTGGAGTTACATTTTGTTGTTTGTTGTTGTTTTGGTGTTCCCTTTATTTTTTTTGAGTGCTGTGTGTGTGTGGTTGTTTGTTTGTTTATTTATTTATTTATTTTTATATCTATCTATATATAAAATATTTTTTCCTTCTCTTGGAAAGTCATGGAAAGGAAATACTGGATTATTTTCACTTTTACTGTTTGAGCAAATGGTAATGCACGGTTTTTCTAAGGCCTCCCATGTACTGCTATAGTTTACTTAAACTCAGAAATGGATATGTATATACTTGATGTATCATGTGGCATGCTTGAAGTGTCTTAAAATGTTTTGGAAATGTCTTTTAATATGATATTAAAAAGTATTAAATTTAAAGTGCAGATACCCTGTTTTTATGCTATGCAATTTCTTAAACTGTGTTTGTCCTGCTTTATAGGTTTTGTTGGAAGCTACTGTGAAAGCCATACCTCAGAAAGTGTTGGGGTCTGCAGCATATCAAGTGGCCAACATGGATGTCTTGAATGTGAGTTTGGTGGTTGTTATTTGTAGCTGACCATTTTATAATAACCTGTATTTTGAAACAGTCCTGAAATGTGCTCTTTGGCAATCATTTATTTATAAATGCATTATTTGATGTGTAAAGTTATCTTATCCATTTCTGCTCAGGGTACCCCAGCTCTTTTCTTGATTCTCCTCTTCTACAAGAGCAGTATGCTCTCGTTATTTGTGACTGATGAAAGGCAAGTTCTTTAGAGTGTTGTCTGTCTTTGCTTGTTGTTGTTGCTATTTAAATGAGTCTTTTGGTCATAAGGAGAACTATAGATTTGGGTAAATGGTCAATGATTTGGTTGTCCTTCTTTTCTTGCTACCTGGTAGGTTCTTCGTGTGTTTGGAGACCCTAGTCAGTTGCGGTCTCTGTGGGCCCACATCCCCCCTGGCCTTTGGCGAGTCAGTTTTGGGTACAGTCAGTGGCAGTGTGGAGGCTGTGGAAAACAAAGAGCATTTGTGGAGAATGTGGAGTGTAGTTGTGAACCCTTTAACTGATACCATTACACAGGTTTGTTTTGTGTTTATAGTAGATTACTCTTTGTCCTTGTTTTGAGCATTAACAGATCACCACCTTTTTTTTTTTTTTTTTTTTTTTTTTTAAATTGGTAATTAATTAATTTATTTTTTACAGACAAATGAGGTGAATCAAGGTGATGCCCTGGAGCATAACTTTAGTGCAATTCATAGTGCCTTGATGTTTCCCATTACTCACCTTTTGCCTGGCTCAGGTCTTCCACAGGTCAGTAGGCATCTGCTGTTCTCACACATATTTTGGTCTTTATAGTCGGTTGCTGGCACAGAATTCTGAGATTGCTTTACTGTCATTTCTGCAATAGATGACTCAGGAGACCATGCTGAACACTTGGTCTAGACTGTACAAGGCATTTGCTCGCTGCTCCGCTCTCGTCGCCACAGTGGAAGAGAATGTGTGCTGCGAAGAGTTGTGTGCCAGGATATCTGCTGCACTGGATGGTGAAGCCCTGAAGGTATACAGCATACATGGAACATGAGAGTTTTGTTCATTATCTGTATCTCAAATTAATGGAGCTCTATCCCCCCCCCCCCAGAGTTTGTCCACTCTTGAGGCAGTAGCAAGTATCTTGCTGTCAATTATTGAAAGTGTGGACTTCTCTCCATTTACCCCTCAGTTTCAGCAGAAGATGAAATGTAAGCCATTGTGTGTTTTGCTTTAAATGGAAGGACAGATAAAAAAAAAAAAAAAAAGTTTTACAATTTAACAATGAACTTTTCCCTCCTTAGCCCCTCACACACCACTTGGTTGGGTTCGAAAGAGGAACAAAGCTCTGGGGAATCTCTCAAACGTCCATGTGCTCTTGGTGCAGTCTTTAGAGGGTTTCTTAACTTTGGCCTCTTCTGAGCAGAACAGTGCAGTTTTAAGTGGCATTGGTACAATGCTCTTCTCTATTGTGTCTATTCTTTTCACAAACCTTGCATTGCCCACTGTTATCCAAGAGTCACTGGCTTCACTTACCAAACCTCTTGCCCTTCTTTATGGTCAGGTCGGAAGGTGAGTTTTCAGTATTTTAGACTACGTATATGGTACTAATTAAACATCTTCAAACAAAACCTGAATACCTCTACACATACTGAATGCATTTTTTTTTCTCTCAACGCTTGTAGTTCAGAGAGTGACCTGTCCAAGACCCACTCTGTGCTAGGATCCAAGGTAAGTGTATTGCTGAAGTTGAAGATGCTGATCACCTATAGATATTTACTCATCCTTTTGTCACAATCCTGATATCCTATTTAAAAGGCAAGTCTTTTCTACCTTCAATTTAGTTGGAAAAGCTGGTAGGAGATGTACTTGGCACCTTGCAAACACGTTCTGCACTGCAGTATGATGATGAGCTGCTGGAGGTTTTGTCTCCTTTACTCTGTGTGCTTTTCCAACACAAGAGCAAACAAATCCGCTCTGTCATCACTCAATTCTGGAATGCCACTTTTGGAAAAGCCCTTGTGCTGACATATCCTGAGAGTCTCAGGTGTGTGTGTGCATTGTATATTTTAATGTCCACTTGCAAGACCTTTTGTTAACAACGATGTTAAAATTATTCCTTGTGTTTATCATACAGAGAAGTGCCTTGGCCCAAAAAGCCTTCACTGATGAAAGTAAAATTTCTTCTAGGTCTGTTTTAAGTCAAGCTAAGCAGAAGTCTCCCTTAATTTTAACTGGTTTTCAACCAGTTGAAAACTCCTCTGAGGATTTCAGTGGACAGTGCTCAGTAAGTTCTGTTTAGCATTTCTAACATCAGACAGAATCACAGTAGTAACAAACCTGACTAACCAGTATAATATGTAAGCTTAATACTTTGTAGGTTCTGTACACTTTTTTAGAATAATTCATGTTGTGCATTGAATAGCAACATACGTGTAAGACACAACCCACTGGTTGAATTTCACTATCTGAAAGTCTTTACCTAGGAGGCCACACATTTTAGAAAATAATTTTATTAGATATTTATTCTGCAGTGGTGCACCAAATGTATTTATCTTCATAGTTCATTGTGTTTTGAGCAGAGTGAGTGTTCTCAACTTGACACCAAGATCAGTGGGATGATGGTGACATCAGTGGGAAAGAGAGAATCCTTACTAACCAGGGCAGCAGAGCTAAAGGAAAAGAGCTCTGGAACACCCTCAAAGCCTGTATCGGTAAATGACCTGAAATCACTCCTTTTTTAATTTCAAATCTTCTCAGTTGTATCATATTTTGGCTGATGGTGATGTAACATTTGCAGGTGAAACTGGATTTCGGGTCTCCAAAGCCTCCACGAAAAGAAGTTCTTGAGGAGGAGGCGTCAGTAGATTTTGTCTTCATTCCACCTGAGGCAAAGGAGAGAGTGTTGACTGAACATCAAAAGGAGGTCAAAAGAACTAAAAGGTAGTAAAGCAAACTTACCAGGCTTTGTACTGCAGCAAAATGTCTCGTATATAAACATGTGTAATTTACATACTGCTTGATTCCTTCTTTTCTAGGGTTGATATCCCTGCCATGTACAATAATTTGGATGCCTCTTTGGATACTACAGTCTTTACACAGTACACTCAGAGCCAAGAGGAGTCCATGTATGCACTATTGTTTTTATTTCTCCTTCTGCATTAGTTTCATTATCTCAGCATCCGTCTTTCAGGACTGAGCTGTTTACCAGCATGTGTTTGCATTTAGGGATATATTGCCAACGCAGGAAAAACCTGAAACCAAAGAAATTAATATGACTGAACTGAAGGTAGGACTGTGTATATTTGACTGGACTGAAGATATTTATTGTGCATATATGATTGTTTTATTTTAATTGGAGCAAGAGTGGTCAATACATCAAGTTGTAAATAGTTTTTTGTTTTTTAATCTGTTGGATTTAAAGGAGGAGGCATCATCTGTGAGCGAGGATCAGAAGATGCAAGATTACATCAGTCCAGACACAATAGCACACGACGGCGCAACAAATGAAGCTAACCAAACTACTGAGGTGCCATCTTCTGCGGATGTCACAGCTTTGGATGCTAGTGAACTTCAGGATTCTGCAAGCCATATGGAGGGCCAAAGCCCAAATGTGTGTGGTTCATCTGACATGATCTCTGGTACTCCACCAAAGTCTAGCAGCCGACGTCAGTCGTTCATCACCCTTGAGAAATATGCAGAGGGTAGACCAGCTAGTTCCCCAAGTGTTACACAATTTACCGGCCCACTCTCTAGGACTCTATGTAGTCAGGAGTCTCCAAAGTCACAAAATGACTCAAAATCGCCTCCACCTTCTTACTCGCAGCCAGAAATTGGTAAAGAGGTCTCTAAGGAATCTGTTGCTAATATTACCCAGGAGTCTACTAATCAGGCTGATGGACAAAATATGGAAATAACAGCAGAGTTAAAATCAGTAGCTAAATGTCCAAGTGAAGGCACAGAAGATGATGATGATTTGATCCCAGACACCCAGACTCAAGACCTGAATGAGGCAGTTGATACTGGTAACAAGTCTTCAGACAAATCCAGTGTGGTGGTGAACACTGAAATTGCCTCCCCTGGTGGAGAATCTGAGGTTGTTGCTTCTCAGGATTCAAGTCAGGTTGAACCAAGGAGGTCAGGTAGACGCAGAAGTAGACCTGTCCTGCCAGGGGAAGAGTCAGACCAGGAATCCAAAAGCAAGCAGCAGAAAAAGGCATCAACTTCAAATAATGCACAAAAGTCTACACCTGCCAAGAAAACAGACATTTTGCCAACAAGAACCAGAAGAAGTAGAGTCCATGAAGAGAACATGAGTGAAAGTTTAAAATTGCAGAATAGTGAACGTGAAGATAAACAGAAAGATTCACAAGTACCACCATCTCCTGCTCCCACTACGAGTTCATCGCAGGGAAAGAGGAGTAGGAGTAAAGAAGTTAACCAGACTGAGCCATCTATTGAACAACAGTCTCCTTTAAGTCAAGTAGATAAGGGGGAGTCTCCTCTCAATCAGTCTGATAGTCCATCACGTAGTAGGCCTGTAAGGCGGACCAGAGTAACCAATGCTAATGTGGACGTTTCTGACAAAAGACAAAGAGTTGGGGACTCTCCAGGAGAATCTCCAGCTGGTGTGTCCAAACATGTGGACAGCTCTGCATCTGATGCTGATAGCCAGTCACCTGGCAGACCAAGAAGAGCAAGGAGGGCTGAAGCACAAAATGATAAGCCTGGGATGAGAAATGAACAAGTGCATGACCCAGGTTATGCTCAGACACCAAAACCCACAAAAGGCAAAGTAGGTAGGTGGATGAAGCTTATGGAAGAAACAAGTAACATCAGTAAAGACACTACTCCATCAGGTTCAGTGACTTCTGAATGCTCACGGGGTAATGAGATCAGTGAGTTACAGGTTACGACTCCAGGCCATGGGAAATACAGAACTCGTCGGTCATCTCAAACCTTATTGGCGTCTGTTGAAAACTCTGAGTCTGATGGGTCTGATACCCGAGACAGACAAAGATCTAAAAGGGTAAGAGGGCGTAAATCATCTCCTGAAGTGATGCTAAGCACAGAGATGAATGAAAATGTGCCTGGGGATATATTGGGCAATGAAAATACAGATATCCCTTCAGTTCCACTGGATGTGTCAAATAATGAACCAGAGGTCTGTTTAGGTGACAGCACACTGAATGAGGTTCAACACCTTCACAAAGCTAATGACAAAGATGAGGCCCGTGCAGCAGAAGGCCAGACGATTGAACTTTACAACACTTCTGATGCAAAATCGACTAATGCTGAGCAACAGGGTGATAAAGACTCTAAGATGCAAACAGATTCCGATAAGGAGGAACTGGTAAACACTGTTCTGGAAGAGAGAGCTGTTGAGAAAGAAGCCCTTTCATCTTCACAGAACAGCCTACAGCTACCTGCAAAAGTTGAGTCAAAGGCTCTCGAATCACGTGCATGTCCACATAGTAAAAGAGGTCGTGGACGCAGACGCTCCTCTAACTGTAACTGCCACCAGGTTAGCAGCACACCTTCAAAAGAACAATGGAGTGATTCTCAGGTTTTACAGGATCTAAAGGAAAACACAGTTCTGCTTGAATCCAGCAGGCTGCCAGCTGAAGCAGAGTTGAACAGTATCGCATCCGTCTTACCGGAAAAAGTGAGTGTGGTACTTCAAGTTAATTGTCCTGACATTGCACATGTCCAGTCTTCTCCATCCTTGGCCAGCTTGTCAGAAGCAGAGATGCCTGCTGAAAGCCCAGTGGAAAAGCATAATGAAAGTGTTTCCCAGTCCTCTGATGTGAATGAAGGTACGACCCAGGCACAGGAACACCACAAAGACGATCTAGAGGATGCGGAGGATAAGCATGAGGAAAAGGAACAGGATAAAACATCTTCAGAAAACACATTTAGCCAGGAGCAACCACAGGAAGATCCAAATACACCAGATGCCGATCCAAGTGCACCAGATGCTTCTCCAAGCCATAGCCAGCCTGTGGAGGATAATCCAGTATGCCAGGAACAGTCCAAATCTCCTGTCAGTCAGGAGGAAATGGTTCACAGTGGAGAAAAAACTGAGACGCCAGAAAAGGAGGAACTTGTGCCTGAACTAGATGGTGCCATTACTGCACTTCCAGAGGGTACTGAATTAGACAGGATCCCTCATGAAGAGGCGGATGATGGTGAAGCAACACAGATGGACCAAGATTTTCAACCTGAGACCACTCTGTCTTGTGAAGCACCTGCATCTCCACAAACTGACTCAGCGGAAGCATGCTTGGACTCCCCGCCCAAACAGAAATCTTCAGATTCTCTTTGTAGAAACGCAGATATGAGGCAGAGTCCCAGTAACAGTGCAACACGTGGTATATGGTCACCATCAGCTTCTCCATCTACAAGCATTCTGAAGAAAGGACAGAAGAGGCAATGTGAAGAAGAGTCTCCTTCACCTCTCATTAAGGTGCTATTTTAAGGATAAAATGTTTATTAAATATCAAAAGCTTAATTCTAGTATAATATAGTATGTCGGGAATATTGCTGTGTATTTTAATGAACCCCCCTTGTTTTTGTTTTAGTCTCGCAGAGTGTCCTTTGCAAACCCGATATACCAGCAGGAATTGGCTGATGATATTGATCGCCGTAGTACAGTAATATGGACCAGCTCTCCAAAATCAAAAGCTGTTGGACAGCCTAAGGTATTGTGACTGAGATTTCTGTGTACTTAAGATCTTAAAGCAAATGACAAATGAGCTAACTTAATTAGAATGCAATTTTACTATAGTACATCACAACCCCTACAAAAGGCCTGTTGACCCTCAGCCCTCGCAACCTTCGCAGTCCAGGTTACAAGAGTTCAAAGAAATGCCTGGTATTTGTTCCTGTTTATTCCTAGAACATTTGATTTGATTTTTCCCCATTTTGATAGGACTGGTTTGATAGTTTTAAGCCTGTTCTCTTGAGTCCAGCTTAATGAGTATTTGAATATTTCACATAGAAATGTGAGCATTAATGTTTAACCTGGCAACAGATTTCAGAAATGAGTCAGGAGCCTCGGCCCATTCCTAAGGATTGTGTTTATCCTGCTCTTGTCTGCTGTTCAACCCCTGTGGAGGCTGTTCTGCCCCAGATATCTTCCTCAGTGTGGTAAGTTTTAATGGTCAGCATTTTGTCTACACTGATTGCACCCGTGCTCATTTACCAGATCAAATTTGATTACACTGGCCTGTCTAATTTGCCCCTCGTTACATTCTCATAAGCATTGCATGCTATCAAATAATTGCCTTTCCTGATAAATTTGACCTCATTGCACAAGCTGTGTTGATGAAACTTGCACTTGATATCTGTACAAGTACACATTTAGACTGTGTGTTTAAAATTTAGATATGTATGTGTGTATGTATGTATGTGTGTGTGTGTGTGTGTATGTGTGTATGTGTGTATATATATAAATTATAAATAAATAAAGATATTATTTTGGGGTGTGTATTTTTCTTGTACCTAGGCCTCGAGGCTTTGGTCAGCTTGTGCGTGCTAAAAATATTAAAACAGTTGGAGATCTGAGTGCTCTATCCCCAAATGAAATCAAATCGCTCCCTATTCGTTCACCTAAGATGTCAAATCTCAAAAAAGCACTGAAAACCTATCATGAGCAGCAGGTACAGTAAAACAACAAAAAATCTCTTTATTGGGAATATTGTGCTTAGCTGTATTGTTTTATTGAAGTTTGATTTTTATTTATTTATTTATTTATTTATTTTACTTTAAGCGCAAAGGGCAGTCTGATGACCTGAAAAGCTTTGATGAAATGGAGAAAATGACCTCTGAGCCTGAGGAAACTACTGCAGCTCCAAATCAAGAGGACCAAACATCTGGAGATGGACAAGGTACAATTGTCAGATTAGCAGTATAGATTACCTGCATGTATGAAGGAATACAGAGAACTTCTACCACATAATTTTCAGCAAATAGATACTAGACATTGACATGAGGGCTTTTATTTTTATTTTATGTATTATTAACCACAGGAGTCGTCCCATTAGAAGTGCCAACAACTGTAGAGCAGAAACAAGAAGAACCAGTGCCTGTGGAGCTGCTATCAGATGTTGCCACTCTGGGATCTCGTCTAACCCAGGAGGAGCTCGGTCGCTATTCACCAAGAGAATTGGGTCTGATGCATGAACAACTCGGTGGGATGATGAGAAGTATTGTGGATCATCTTCAGTCACGTTTGGTCAGCAACCTTGAGGACAGTTGGTCATGATTGCAACCATCCTTCTCATCCTCAGCCTTCTACATGGAACATGACTGGTTTTTAACATTGTTATTAGCAGTGGACTACATGGTTTTTAGTTATTGTTTTAGCTGTGGATCTTCTAACATCTTAGAAGAACTTGGATGTGGATCTTCTAACATCTTTCCAGACTTGTGGGATGAGTCTGCGACTACCTGCTTGGACATTAATCATTTGTACCATGTTCATACCCTTGAGCGCATTATAGATAGATGGGCCTTTCTTAGCCTTTTTATTGGTGGTTCTTAACAAAATCTGTGCAGATCAGAATGCAGATGGCACTTTTAGTATTACAATTTTTTTTTGTTTAAATAAAGGAGTGAACGTGTATGAGTGGTGTTTTTAACTGAGAATATATCTGCAGGATTGATGTCTTGGTGCATTTATTTGTTTTCAGTCGCTGGTAGCCTTATATAGGATAATTAGCATTTCATTTCTATTACTTTATATATAGTCTCTTATCTCTCTCAAAATTCATGCAGAGATTTTATTTCACCAAAGATGTCTTCGGTTATCAATACTTTATTGCTAACTATATTCATGTAATCATTTCATACATTGTCTCAACGCAAGGACAGTCCAGGAAGTGGTGTTTTTGTTTTAAAGGGATATTTAAAAGTGGAACTGCTTGAGGCTGCATGAAGTGTTTGTAATAAAACCATCTAAAACTCTGGATATATTTAAATAATTTATGCATCAAAGAAATCGACTTCTTTACGTAAGGCTACATATTCAGGACAAGAGACAGATCTACTGCAGAAGCGTGGTGTGCTTTATTAGCTACTGAGTCAAAATATGACTCTAACCCTAGACCTAGGGAACTGGAAGAAACAAAACACGTATAACTTGTGACCAGCCTTCAGCAAAGGAGGGAAGAGGTTTGTTTCTTGGAACTCTTCAGTGTACACTTTTGTTTTTTGTGCATGTCTTGAACTGATGGTCTCACCTCTACAGTTTCCAAGTTTATATTTTTTCCTTAATTATGGTTTGATGTCTTTCTTTGGTATCTCACTCGTAGTTCAGTTTCAGATCTTCTTTACACTAAAGCCCATCTCTTCTTGTGCAAAAGATTCAATGCTAGAACAGGCAGTGAAGCCTTCCAATCAACTGAATCTGTTATTTGTTAGTAATATACTAAAGTAATGGGCTTTAATTTTCTTTCAATTGTTCTGCTTGAGTTTGGTACTTGTCTGTCAGTTTCTCATGTCACATCCACTGAAGATTTGCCGGTATGGGCATGAACAAAATTGCACATGATGTGAATGCAGACACACAGGATCGATACTATTCTAAGCCTAACCTAACCTCAACTACACATAAACTATCTAAATGCCTGAGATGCTTAGCCCTGTGGATGTGTCCTACACGCAATAGTCTTTAGATCGCCTCCACGTAGTTGGCTGGCAGCATGCCAGTCTTTCCAGTTCGCTGCACTGTGCCATACATCCAGCCCTCATCGATGGCCTGCACATTCACGATGACATCTCCATCTTTGAAGGACACCTCGTCACTGTCAGCTGCAACGTAGTCATACATGGCACGAACAGTTTTCTGTTGAGAGGGAAAATATATAAAGTGACTATAATCATGTTTGTTTTTTTTGTTTTTTTCCCCCTAAATGTAGGTTTTGACATTTTTAGGAAACTCAAATTACACCATGGTGAAAATAATTTTCTATCCATCCATCTATTTCTCTAGCGCTTATCCTACATAGGGTCATGGGAGCCTGGAGCCTATCCCATGGGTCTCAGGGCACACCTTGGTTAGGGTGCCAATCAGCCTACAACGCATGTCTTTGGACCAGGGAAGGGAACGCCTAACCCTGGAGGTGTGAGGCAAATGTGCTAACCACTAAGCCCCCCAAAAAGTATTTTTAAAAAGACGTATGTATGAGAAGAATCTCCTACTTACCCCAGTGGTGGAAGGGTGTGAGGGCACAGAGGACACTGTGGTCTGCTGGGTAACTACAGATGAAGATCTCTGCTGAAGTTCAACTGTCTTGGCCTGCTGGTAACCTGTAAGACAGGTAATTATGTATCAGAATTTGAAGTACTGTCTTTCCATAGTAAAGAAATGCTTCAGTGTCAATAACAGTAGTAATACAGCTCCTTCACGAGCACTTCTTGGTTAGCTATTTAGTGTCAAGTGCACGTACCGATGGTAGAAGTAGGGAATCCGTTGCTGTAGAGGGACATGTGGTGGTCCACAGCCTCAGACAACTCCGATTTCTCATCACCTAAACCGCTCATGGCGCTTGTCGAGCGAGAGTGCTCCTTACTACGGCGTTGAGCTTGAACTGAAAGGTGTAGAGTATTGTGGAAATCTTTCAAATTACGAAGTAGGAAGTAGGTGGATTAGTTAGTGACTACACGACAATGTACTTAAATATTTAACAGCAAAAAAGATGAACTAAAACTAGAAGTGAGGACATTTGTTTTATTATTATTACACATTTATAATTTTGCGCAATGAATTGTATAAAAAGTTACAATATTTAAGGTTTGAGTTTCTTTATTCAATTCACTGACAATGCAGCATCTTGTTCAATTGGAATAATTTTTTTATTTTTAGAAAAATATCCGTTTATATTCTTTTCCTTTAATGAGACCAATATGTAAACTTTCCTTGTGCAAAGAGGACTCGCTATAATAATGATTTGACTGAAAGGTCTAAACACAAATGCAAGGAATAAAAATGAATTATATAATTGAGTAAATTTCTCATGTAAAGTGAAAATTTCATAAAATGATACATAATTATTGTAACAGAGCACAATTACTTTGATATTTCCACCTCTGTTAGTGTTCATAATGATCCCAAATTAAGGCCAGGCCAATGTAACAATATGATGTTTATAGTCTGTGACCTACCTGACATCATGTGGAGACTTCTAGACTGGATATTATCTTCAGCAGGGTCATAGTCAAACACAGAGCCTGGGTTTGTACGCCATACACGCAGGTCTAGAAATTATACAATGGTTAGTTACTGTTGAATTCTACATAAACATTGTGGTATAAAGATCTAAGCAACTGTACAGGGGTTGTTTAGTGATGTTGCTGTAAGTGTGTTATTGTGTTTCGATGAGCTGACCAGCGATGGTTTCCTGGTCATGCTCTATAGCACGTCTCCTCTCCATTTCCACCACACGCCTCTGAATGCCGCGGTAGTTGATGTCACTGAAGTCCTGAGTGTTTCTCTTAACACGCTCCGTCACTAAGTCAGTGGTGGTGGGTGTGAAGCTGCCTTTACTCTTCTCAAAATCCTGGTGGTACTGCACCTATGAGATAGATGTCTCCTTAATGTTATTCCAAATGTTCTACATGCAACGTATTGTTTTGTGTAAAAAGCTGAGACTGAGCGGAAATTTACCCCAGAGATGATGCGCTGAGTCTGCCTCACACGTCTCATCTCAGGAGTGTCCAGTACGAAAGCTGCTTTGCCCTGTACCTGCTTACGGAAGCTGTCCGAGTACAGCACCTGGGTGACAGAAAGAGGAGTAAATGCAATATAAGCTGTTTACAGGATATGTTGCATTATGAGCACATCTCGTGTTGGATAAGTCCAGGAAGTAGGGAAACAGATGACTATAAAGACAGCAGCCATTGAACATGTAAAAATCTGTTATTGCAACAGTAGATGAATAAATTAGCTCAGTAGGTCCACAAAGATGGAGGGTGTTTTTGTTCTATTCCACAGAAGTGCTACAGGACGGGGAAATGCATGAAAAGTTTCATCAAGAGGAAGTTAGCAATGGTCGCACGCATCACATTTATATTTTGATGCATTATATTCAGCAGGTGGAAGGATGAAGTTAATATTATTAGAAACCTAAGCAAGAAGAAAGGAGTTAGATAGGTTATGTTGGACATGAATTTTAGGACACACATTCCCTGGCTGAGTACCGAGCTAATTTGTTCTTGGTTCCGTTTGACCCGCTCCATCTCTGGCGTGAATATGACAGGAGTTCCTTTGCCAGAAGCATCTCTATACAAAACCTGGTGTGGAGAAGAACAATGCCCATAGAGAGGCCAATGAGAAGCAGATACCACAGATCATACTCACACTCCAAACATTCCTTCAGCAGAAGAAGGAGATGTTTGTGAGGAAACAACAATCACAGCATCACATTTGAAGTTTAAATGGCACATATGGAGAGAAACCTGTAGTGAGGGGTTAAGAAAAGCAAATACAAGCCAGATGATTGCAGTTTGTGAATTTTTAAATAACACATAAGCAGAACAGGTTACTGTTGTGTTGGATTACATGGGTTCAAGTTTGAACGCTTGGACTAAACACAGAGCATAGATGATTTGAGGATGCTGGCTGGAGGGTTTGGTGATTATATTAGCAGGTGATGACAGACAGTATGGACAGAATGGAGGTCGTAAGAGAGTTCATGCAGATGATATATTGTGTGTAGTTTCCACTACCGAACTGATGTGCTTCTGAGTCTCTCGGACCCGCTTCACCTCGGGGAGGTCCGATATAGCTGTCCCTTGCCCCAACATGTCTTTGTACTTTATCTACCATTGGATTCGGTTCCATGTGGGCAAGATACAAATGAATCAAATCCGGGGAAAAAGAACAGTTGACACAAAGAAGACAGAAAACATTTTCATAAGAATATGGCAAATATTGCTGTAAGAATGAACTTTAGAAGTATTAGCATTAAATCTGGTGGTATATTCATGAATGGGTGTTATAATAAATGTTATCATGTGTTAATGATTGTTTATTCAGGAACTACAGTTAACCAGGGGAGTCATAAAGGTTTGTCTATTATGATCTGTGGATGACTGAATGATACGTTGTTGGGAAGGGGTCACACCGCTGTGTACCATGCTAATATTTTCCTGATTGCGTTTAACTCTCTCCATCTCAGGAGTTTCTGATACCGAAGTTCCACTTCCTAAATCCTCCTTGTAATGAATCTTTAAATAAGTATAAGAAAAAAGGGTTATACAAACAATTCAACCGTTATTCCCACAAATGCCAAGTATTCGCATGTACAGAACAAGCAAACTCATTGTTAGAATATAAATTGTACAAAGAAAGAATTTGAAAGAAAAAATTCATGTGGGCAAAGGTGAAGGTTATTATGCGGTACGAGTTAATTATCTATAAGATATTCATTAACAATATATGCTTCTATAGAATGGTGGAGGATCATTGAGTATTATACCACAGCACTGTTGAATTCTCAAATCTGATTCACCAGGTGGTGTTGATTACTGTTTGAAGTTCTGGCTTTAATTCAAATCGCACATTACATTACTATTTTTATAGTATAACCTATAATAATCGAATGTATTCACTTAACATTTATGGAAGGATTCTTGGGTATCAGCGGTGTGTTACAGCCAGTAAGTCAAAAAGGGAAAGATTTACGATAACGGACTTTGTGATTTGCATTTTCTCCGTAACAAGGTACCTTTTCCGTATTAACTTGGAGAAAGAAAAAAATAGCGGCTGGTGTAGAAACAACTGTTTAGATCAACTGATCTAAACTACTGCAACTGTTAATAGGAAATAGCTTGTCTCACTGGCATTCAAGAACATAAATAAATATCACTATATACATTTAAAAAGCACAACGCCTTAATCAGCAATCAAAGAAAAAAACATCATTAGCATATTGCTGTGGTATATAAGTGGAATAAAACACTACTAAAAATCAACTTCAGCCTGATAATGGCATCACACCTGCCCCTGCTGTTGATTATTTTCCAATAACAGCACAAAATTGTGTTTTATTCCTTACCAAATTTAAAAAAAAACCACTTGATTAACCAGTAATAATAACTAGTGAATTAGGAAAGTCACATCTGGAGTTAGAAAAAAATTGAAAAAGAATGATCAAACAGGTTAAAACGATTAAGGGGGTGGGATTCTCGTAATACAGCCAAGGAAACTCTACCGAACTTATGTTCTTCTGAGTCTCCTGCACACGTTTCACTTCAGGAAGATCTGGTATCGATATGCCTTGACCTAGTGAGTCCTTGTATTTGATCTATTCCATATTTCCATTTAATGTGTGACATAGAAATAAAAGAGAATTGATAAAACACAGGAAGCATTAAATATGTATCTGGCAAAACTATAGAACACATGGTGACACATTACATAGGGTTACAGAAAACCTACATTAGCCCTTCCTGACTACTAGTACCACCTGACGTAAACCTACATAAACATTTTGAAAGGCTTATTCCAACATCTCCTATGACACCTGAAATAACACTCCATTTTAAACTAACACCTGAGGAAAGTGGCAGACAATTCTTGTTGTTCTAAGGCTGTGAGAACAAACCTTTATTAAGGTTTATGTAGACTTATGTCATGTAACAAATGGCTTATATAAGTGTCATGTAGCAAAGTGAGAAAACTATATAAACAGAAAAATACACACCACTCATGAAAATGACTGGGAATCAATTATGGAGCATATTAATATTGAAATACACAACCACCTTAACTTCAACTTTTAGTTGATTATTGGGAGTTTTTTCTTAATGGCATTATAATGAAGTGTTTATTAAAATGAACTTCAAATGGAGAGAGTGAAGATTAAAATCAACAGAAAGGTACTATCCCCGTTCTGTCTTGGCAATGATGGGTAGCAGGGGAATGTGGTGGTGAGTGGGAAAAGGCTGGGGTAGGGTCACACCACAGTGTACCGTGCTAATAGCCTGCTGATTGCGTTTAACTCTCTCCATCTCAGGTGTTTCTGCTATAGCAGTTCCTCCTCCCACATCCACCTTATAATGAATCTTTAAAAATGCAGAGGCAAAAACATTACACCGATTTGTTAGGCAACTATGATTTTTTTTTCCTTTGGGTTTTCTGAGGAGGCCCATTGAAATAATAAAGGAAAACATTATTCAACACATATGAACATTTCACATATATTTACATATCATGGCTTGGAAAACATGCACATCTAGTAGCAATGTAAAAAAAAATTATATATTTTTTTAAAGCATTACGGTTTTAGTTCCTAAAATAGTTAGCGCAGTTGTTTCACACAAATCAATTTAGCTTCAACATTACATTAGTCTCCAAACTGGTAGTCTATAGTTAATAGCTAAATTTAGGCCTAGATGAAATAGGAGTTGGGCTGCATGTCAGGGACTGTTAACATATGATCCTAGCAAGAGGAAACGAAAAAAATGGGGGGAAAGCAAGAAGAAAAAAATGACAAAAGTAGGTTGTTAGAAAAAAAAAACAATAAAAATATACTTAATGAGTAGGTACCGAGCTGAAATTCTTTGTATTTTCTTTAACACGAAGCATTTCAGGGGTGTCCTTTACTGCTGTTACTTTGCCCTTAATGTTTTTAAGGTCAATCTGGTATTGAAGCTACAAAGAAAAAAAGCACAAGGGCAGTCAAAGTACTGCACACAGGAAAAAAAAAAGTGCAGGGTAACAAATATGCTTCAATTATGTTCAGATGAACACAACCAATGCATTTAATCATTAATAACCTGTTGACAGAATGAGATGGAATCAACTGATACAGTTTAACAGTTCCAGAGCTGTGTCTGTGAGTCCTCACATACAAAAGACAAAAATCAAGGACAACATTTCAAACACAAGGTCCAACCTACTGGGAACAAAGGAAAGAACAAAAACAGTTTCAAGAGACTTGGGGGGGGGGGGGGGGGGGGAG
>JAOUWY010000075.1:18670832-18685057 GCA_025728095.1 Prietella phreatophila
GCATCACTAGCAATCTTAGCAGAGTTTATGGCCAGCATGATCAGTGGGTCATCCTCGACACAGCGAGCTCCAATATGGTGGCCAACTTGCTTACGATACCCAGTTTTGTATTTGTACTAAACAAAAATGGAAAAATTAAGATCCACATTTACCTTTTTATGTGTGCATATCTATCACTTTGACATATACCTTTAGTAGAAATAGCATAAATTGCAGCATAAATAAACTGGTAAACTCACATCACTAATGATGTCTCTGGATGCTTTGGCAGCTTTGATGGCGACTGCATCAGATTTAAGGTCATAGCCTTTTCTGAAGCTGTCCTCAACTCCTTGTCTGTAAAGTTTCTATAATTTTTTTTTGCAAAAAATAAACTGGTGAATATTATTCAAATTGAACTCATTGCAATGTATGAATTATTAACAGCTATACAGAGTAAGCAAATATACTACATTATAATTCTGAAAAATGATTAACAACTGATACCCACCTTGCTGTTGATAATAGCATTGGACTTTGAGAGCAAGATTTCTGGGGTATCTGGGGTAATATGGATCTTGACTTTATCAGACTCCCAGGCTGCAATGTATTGACGCTGAAATAAAACAAGAGGAAATATACTTCATTACTATTTTAGTGGTAGTAATCTTATGAGGACCAATTTTTTAAAAATAATAAAAATTTAAAATGAAACATACTAAAGAAAAATGTCATTCACTCATTAAATGCTTTTAGTCATTTCACCCTCTATTCTAAATTTAAATAAACCCAAAAGTAATTTCTCTTCTAGCAAGTTGTATCAGATTGCTACCTTGAAGATTAACCTGATGCTAATGTTACCTTATTTTTAATTTGTTTTTAATTCAATTGGCATAAAATCAAGCCATTTTATTCACCTGGTTCATAATGTCAGCGTTTGTCTTTGCCAAAACCATGGGCATGGATTGCATGTCTTGTGTATATTTTAGTGCGTCTGGTTTCTGCCTGTATAGGCGATCATTGAGAATCTCTCCTGCTTTCTTTGCTTTCACAACATCCAATGAACCAATAGGGATCCATCCAATACCCTTCAGGTCCTCAAGGTCTGCTTTGTACACAGCCTGAAGAAAAAGGTCAGCTGTAATGCTACAATCAACTTAATGAGAAAAAAAGCTTTGAACAAGAAACCTCCAGACTTATTTGAGGGTAACAATTTTTCATAATATACTTACATCACTGCGCAGATCATAGACCTTCCTGGCCTGTACAACGTCACTGGAGTCTGGCAGGCAGGTCCAGTTGTGCAGGTAAGTTCTGTAGTTAAAATCATTGACCTGGATCTGGCATTTCTTAGCAAGCTCAAGAGACAACATGTCTGCAGGAAGGTGAAATTTGGTCTTGGACTTGTTGAAGTCCTTCTTGTACAGTGCATCACTAGCAATCTTGGCAGAGTTTATGGCCAGCATGATCAGTGGGTCATCCTCGACACAGCGAGCTCCAATATGGTGGCCAACTTGTTTGCGGTATCCAGTTTTGTACTTGTACTGCCATAAACAAAGTCGGGAATAGAAAGGGAACTTTCATTTTGAAAGTGTAATTTTACACAATATCAAACATGTACACTTACAGTTTACATTACACAAAAACACTGTAAGCAAAACGTGCATACATCACTGATTATGTCTCTTGATGCTTTGGCAGCTTTGATAGCAACAGCATCACTACGCAGGTCATACCCCTCCTTCTTGGATTCTTCATTGGCAAGTTTGTACCTTTTCTGTTAGTAGGAAAACTGAAATTATTATTGCAATATTAACTGTATTTGAGCTTCAATTAATGCAAGTAAACAGAGAATGGCAAGTACAAGATAAATGCCTTCAATGTCAAGGATACTACCCAAGAAAAAGTCTTACCTCGCTGTAAATGATATTGTTTTGTTTTGCCAGCAAAATATCCATGGCATCAGGCATAATATGAATGTTGCTCTTTTCCTTTTCCCAGGCCTCAGTGTAAAGCTTCTAATGTAGACAATTAAAATAACAATGTTAAGACTTGTCAAGGTCTTGAAAGATTTAGCTGTATGATTTGAGGAAAAATATCTGGTTTTAGTTTAAATTATAACTGCACCTTATTGCCAATAGTAGCATTGGCTTTGGCCAAGACCATTGGCATGTCTTCAGTTGTGCTCTTGAACTTGAAGTTGCTTGGGTGCTGACGATACTTTCTTTCACTTAAAACCTCTCCAGCCTTCTTCACTTTCTCAACATCAAGTGAACCAATAGGGATCCATCCCAGCCCTTGTAGCCATTTTAGGTCAGCTTTGTATACAAACTAAGCATCAAGAATAAAAAATAAAAAGTCATATTAATTTGTGAAATTATACAACACCAAATGGGTCTATAATTCTACATGATGGTGTTGCTTAAAGTTTAAATTGTTGACACAAAACCTATTTGAAAAGTGACACCCAAAACAATAAACTTACATCACTCTGGAGGTCATAGACGTGTCTGGCCTTGACAACGTCACTGGAGTCTGGCAGGCAGGTCCAGTTGTGCAGGTAAGTCCTGTAATTGGCATCATTGACCTGGATCTGGTTTTTCTTGGCAAGTTCAAATGCCAGCATGTCCACTGGAAGATTGAATTTGGTCTTAGACTTGTTGAAGTCCTTCTTGTACAGGACATCACTAGCAATCCTAGCTGAGTTCAAAGCCAACATGAGCAGAGGGTCATCCTGCACGCTCAGGGCTCAATATGGTGGCCAACTTGCTTACGATATCCAGCTTTGTACTTGTACTACAGAGAAAAATATTCGGGACATTACTTTTTGCAACAATTACAGTATTTACGTAAATGTATAATGTGCAATTAAGTGTTTATTATAACAGACAACTCACATCACTGATTATATCTCTGGATGCCTTAGCAGCTTTGATTGAAATAGCATCATTGCGCATGTCATAGCCCTTCTTCTTAGCCTCTTCATTGGCATGTTTGTATTGTTTCTAGATAAGAATGTAGAAAATTAGAAGGTAGCAGGGGAAACTATAGGAGTAGTAACTCTTTTCAAGTGTCTCTCTCTGAATCTTACCAGGCTGTAGTTATATTTATTCTGTTTTGCAAGGAGCACCTCCAATGTATCTGGCATGATGTGAACTTTGGTCTTATCACTCTCCCAAGCAGCAATGTAATTTCTCTATTGTGTGAAAATACAAATATTTATATACATCAGAATCTAAATTAAAACAAAGGGTATGCAATTAATTGATAAAACAAGGTCCACAGGACTGCTTCTTGAAACGCCACCTTGTTCATGATATCATTATTTGCTTTGGCCAAGACCATTGGCATGTCTTCAGTTGTGCTTGTGTGCTTAAAATTGCTTGGGTGCTGACGATACAGTCGTTCACACAAAGCCTCACCAGCTTTTTTGGCTTTCTCAACATCAAGTGAACCAATTGGGATCCATCCCAGGCCTTTCAGCCATTTCAGATCAGCCTTATACACAGCCTGTAAAGTAAAAGTAACAAAAAAAATCCATTGTGACATTCAAGCATAGATGAAACACATGAACAAATTAATTCAGATGAAAAACTTACATCACTCTGGAGGTCATAGACGTGTCTGGCCTGGACAACATCACTGGAGTCTGGCAGGCAGGTCCAGTTGTGCAGGTAAGTTCTGTAGTTGGCATCATTGACCTGGATCTGGTTCTTCTTGGCAAGTTCAAATGCCAGCATGTCCACTGGAAGATGGAACTTGGTCTTGAACTGGTTGAAGTCTTTCTTGTACAGGGCATCACTAGCAATCTTAGCTGAGTTCAAAGCCAACATGAGCAGTGGGTCATCCTGGATGCTCCGGGCTCCAATGTGGTGGCCAACTTGCTTACGATACCCAGTTTTGTATTTGTACTATAAACAATAAAAACCAGTTCAGTATAATGAAAAACATCTTCAAAATGATAAGCAATGTTTTTGTATCTCATAAAACTTACATCACTAGCAATATCCCGGGAGGCTCTAGCAGCAATAATAGAAATAGCATCGTTGCGCATATCGTAGCCTTTTTTCTTGGCCAGTTCACTGGCAAGTTTGTATTGTTTCTGGGGAAAAAAATACAATCAAATTACTACATTTATTTACACACAGAAAAATGAATTTTGAAAGCTTTTTCTATCATTTCTATGTGTAAACAACCCATAGTCTTGCATTCTATGTAATCACTCAATAAAAAATAGCAACTTCAAATTTTATTTAATTTTGCTGAAGATTATGTTAAGAACAAGAGCTTCAAGTATACAATAAAGATACTGACCTCACTGTAATTTACTTTATTCTGTTTTGCGAGGACCACATCCATTGCATCTGGCATGATGTGGATCTTGGTCTTATCATTCTCCCAGGCTTGGACATAAGTTTGCTTTCAGAAAAGAATATACGTTATAACACTTACATTAATCTGCACGATAAGTAATTAAATAAGCAATTAAAACAAGTGTTACCTTGTTTATGATATCATTATTGGCTTTGGCCAATACCATTGGCATGTCTTCAGTTGTGCTTGTGAACCTGAATTTGCTAGGGGGCTGTCGATATTTTCTTTCACTCAAAACGTCTCCAGCTTTCTTCACTTTCTCTACATCAAGTGAACCAATAGGGATCCATCCCAGGCCTTTCAGCCATTTCAGGTCTGCCTTATACACAGCCTGTGAAACGAAAGCAATAAAAGCAATTGAAAATCTTTTAATCAACATTATATAGAATAAACACATTAACAAATCCAGATGAAAAACTTACATCACTCTGGAGGTCATAGACGTGTCTGGCCTGTACAACGTCACTGGAGTCTGGCAGGCAGGTCCAGTTGTGCAGGTAAGTTCTGTAGTTGGCATCATTGACCTGGATCTGGTTCTTCTTGGCAAGTTCAAATGCCAGCATGTCCACTGGAAGGTGGAACTTGGTCTTGATCATGTTGAAGTCTTTCTTGTACAGGGCATCACTAGCAATCTTAGCTGAGTTCAAAGCCAACATAAGCAGAGGATCATCCTGGATGCTCCGGGCTCCAATGTGGTGGCCAACTTGCTTACGATACCCAGTTTTGTATTTGTACTGTTCAAAATTAAAAAAGTGTTTACTTTTTGCATACAGTGAAATCAATCCAGTCACACATGGATAACATTTATTTTGTCCTAATTAAAGAAAAACATACATCACTAGCGATAGCTGTGGATGCCTTGGCTGCTTGAATTGAAATAGCATCATTGCGCATATCATAGCCCTTCTTCTTTGCCAGTTCATTGGCAAGTTTGTACAGTTTCTAAAAAATGGAAGATAAGAAGTTAGTAATAAGTTTGTATCATAAATACTTTATGTGAAGGTTATGCATTAGGGATTACTAACTTCACTGTAGTTGGCTTTATTCTGACGAGCAAGTGTGACATCCATTGCATCTGGCATAATATGGATTGATGTTTTGTCCTTTTCCCAGGCCTCAATATAGATTTTCTGTGAAAAACATGTTTCTAAGTATTCAGTACAGTGAACATATCAGTTCTGCATTATATTTATATTATTAGTTATTAAATTATTTATCAAGCAGATTTGTCTGATTAGGTTACAACCTAATAATAACATAATTAATGAAATAATAAAAACAATAACAAAGAAAGTGACCTAAATCACCTTGTTCATGATCTGATTGTTGGTTGCAGCTAGAGTCAGGTCCATGGAGGACATATCTTTGGTGAACTTGTTTTTGCTGGGGTGTGTACGATAGAGTTTTTCACTACCTATCCGACTAGCGGTTTTGGCTTTCTCCACGTCCAATGAGCCAATGGGAACCCATCCCACTCCTTTCATGTAGTTGTTGTATTCACTCTTATACACATTCTGTGAAAAGACAAAAGAATTGAAGATATTTGATGATTTTAAAATCAATTTGATTAAATTTAAGGTTAATGTGAACTTATTAACCAACATTTAGATTTAAAAAAGAATATATACTACTAAAAAAAGTAATATAATACTAATGGGGACTTTGTATTATTAGCAATGTTATTGTGTCAATTATAGATTTAAATCTTTCATAGATTTAAGCTATTAAAGATTTAGAACTAGACTAACAATCTACACTCACGTCACTAGCAATCATCTGCATGTTGCGAGCCAATTCCAGGTTCATGGCATCAGGCAGGACTGTGTGGCGAGCAAAGTGCTGTTTGTATCCGGCGTTGGTTTGCACAGCGGAAGCCTGCTTAGCCTGTACAACACTCCACATGTCCACTGGGGTATGGTACTTCAGTTTAGACTTGTGATAGTCTGCCTTGTAGTTCCTCTCACTTTGCATTTTAGCCATGTGCATGTAGTGCACCAACAGCGGATCATCCTGAAGACTACGGAAGCCGACATGGTGGCCCCTGGCCTTCTGATAGTCCAGTTTATACTTGTACTGTTAAAAGTAAAATATCAAATCAAATCAGGCAAAGACAGACATAGGCTGTGAAAAGGTAGTAATCAGATAATGATTCAGTCTTTTAAGTAGGTACTCACATCACTGGCAATACGTGTTGAAGCTTTGGCTGCGACCAAAGGTATAGCATCCACTCTGAGGTCATAACCCTTCTTCTTTGCAGCTTCCATTCCAGCTTTGTAGGCTTTCTGAAATGTCATGGACAAAAGATTAGAATGGGCAACAAATGGAGTATCTATGACTGAAATTGAGAACCATTGCTATAACATATGATTTAGATGTACCTGACTCATAGTTATTGCGTTGGCCTTTGCCAGAAGAATCTCTGGGCTGTCAGGCATGATGTGGATCTTACGCTTGTCCTCATTCCAAGCAGCTGTATATGCTTGCTGCAATTAAACATACAAAATGGTAAATTACCAACCAGAGAAACGACTACATTAATAAAAGTATAAAAAGATATTTTGTTCAGGAGATAAGCCACCTTACCTTGTCCATGATCTGGTTGTTGGCAGCAGCTAATGCCAGGTCCATGGAATCCATGTGCTTGTGGAAGGTGTATTTAGATGGGTGAGTTCGGTACTTATTATCACTGAGTATCTGTCCTCCAACTTTTGCAGTCTCCACTCCTAATGAGCCAATAGGCACCCATCCAACACCTTTTACATATGTGTTGTAATCACTCTTGTACTCAACCTGAAAATATTAGCAGAAATATTGTTTATGCCATGAACAACAATTGCTAAGCTAACACAAATTCACGTGGAGAAAATATTTGGAGAAAATATTTAACTTACATCACTGGAACTGGAATTCATAGAGCGAGCTAAAGCCAAGTGCATGGCATCAGGAAGTAATGTGTAGTGATGGAAAAGCTGCTTGTAGCCTGCGTTTGTTTGAGCTTTAGAAGCCTGTTTGGCATGCACAACACTCAACATGTCCACAGGGGTATGGTACTTCAGCTTAGCCTTGTGATAGTCCTTCTTGTAGTTTCTTTCACTTTGTATTTTAGCCACTTCCATGTAGTGCACCAGCAGTGGGTCATCTTGAAGACTACGGAAGCCGACATGGTGGCCTCTGGCCTTCTCATATGCTAGTTTGTACTTATACTGTAGTTGAATGATTAATAACATTAATATTAATAACAAGGACATACACACGAACAAATTTAAAGCATATTATTATATCTTGAACCAGAAGAAGAGACAATAAACATACATTGCTGGCTATGTCCCTGCCAGATTTGGCAGCCAAGATTGAAATAGCATCTGCTTTGAGGTCATAACCTTTCTTATACATTTCCTCAAGGCCAGCTTTGTAGAGTTTCTAAAAATGTACAGAGAAAAGGATGAGAAAAATGCAGTTAACATAATGACCTTGCTCAACTCTGGCAAAATTATAAGTTGCTAAATTTCAGGTATTTCAAGGAAGCAACTACATTTTTTTTACCTTACCTGACTCATATTGATGGCATTGGCCTTGGCAAGGACAAATTCAGGGCTGTCAGGCATTAAATGGATTTTGATTTTATCTTTCTCCCATACAGCAGTATATGCTTGCTGTATTAAAACAGATGTAAACAAATTGGTTACTAGACATTAAAAACAACTCAGCTCTTACAATGCAACAAAATGCAAACTTGCCTTATTCATAATCTGGTTGTTGGCAGCAGCTAAAGCCAGGTCCATGGAATCCATGTGCTTGTGAAAGGTATATTTGGAGGGATGAGTACGGTACTTCTTGTCACTCTGTATCTGTCCACCAACCTTAGCAGTCTCAACTGCTAAGGAGCCAATAGGAACCCATCCCAGACCTTTAATAGAGCTGTTGTAATCACTCTTGTACTCAACCTGTAAAGGAAAGAATGATGAGAACTGAAAACTAAAAACAAGATTTATACATGATAATAAGGTAGTTGTAACAAGAGAAATTGATTTGTTTATTGATGGCATATCATGTGATCATCATCACCATCATAGTTGCTCTGGTTTCACTATGATAGTTAATGGGTCAGGTATACTTTTGTTTACACACAATGTTAAAATTCCAGTGTTACACAGGCTTTGTAAAGGGAGTAAATTTGACTCACGTCACTGGAAATGGTGTTCATAGAGCGAGCCAACTCGAGTTGCATGGCATCAGGTAGAAGTGTGTATTGATGAATAGGCTGTTTGTAGCCTGTGAATCTCTGAACTGCAGATGCATGTTTAGCCTGGACAACACTCAGCATATCCACAGGAGAGTGGTATTGCAGCTTAGCCTTGTGATAGTCCTTCTTGTAGTTCTTTTCACTCTGTATTTTAGCCACTTCCATGTAGTGCACCAACAGCAGGTCATCCTGAAGACTACGGAAGCCAACGTGGTGACCTCGTGACTTTTCATAGTCTTTTTTGTACTGGAACTGTGAACACAATTATCTCATAAATTCATGGACAAGTAATGGACAAACTCTTTAATATAATTTGAGGGGAAAGGGGCATTTGTATTTACTCACATTGCTAGCAATATGCCTTCCTTGTTTAGCAGCAACTATAGGAATAGCATCAGCTTTCATGTCATATCCTTTGGCAATGTCTACAAGCCACTGAGATTTGTAGTGTGACTGTAAAAAAGAAGAACATTATGTTATAGTGCATTTTATTTTATTTAACATTTTTCTTTTCCACCTCTAATCTAGCTAAAAATAGACGTGGTGACCCATAAGGGGAACAGCCGAAAGAAGAAGAAGAAGAAGAAGAAGAAGAAGAAGAAGAAGAACAAGAACAAGAAGAAGAACAAGAAGGAGAAGGAGAAGAAGAACAAGAACAAGAAGAAGAACAAGAAGAAGAAGAAGGAGAAGGAGAAGAAGGCTAGCTTAAAATAACTAGTTGTCTACAGCAAGTATGTTATACTTCCAAAATGCATGCAAAGTTGCAGTTACAATTTTTCTGGGGTAAGACCCTGTTTCAACATATGATTTACCTCACTAATAGTCTGGGCATTAAACTTGGCCTGAAGAAACTGTGGGGAGTCGGCTGGAAGGTGATAGGTGTGCATGTACTGCTCTCCAGAAGCCTTATAAGCAAACTATAACATCAAAGAACATACATAATACAAATTATGAGAAAACTGTGTCTTTTAAATAAACATCATATTATAGTGCATAACTACTGCAATACATACAGGATGCATCTGCTTGGTATTATTCATGGCTAAAACCATGTTCATTTGGCCTGTCAGGCTGGTGAACTTCAAACTGCTTGGGTGAACTCTGTATTTCTTTTCATCCAGAGCAGCTTTAGCTGTTTTAGCTTTCTCCACGTCAAGAGAACCGATAGGAACCCACCCTGCTCCCTTGTATATGTTGTTATACTCCGACTTGTATGCATTCTGTCAAGATAAGATGAAAACTAATTATACAAGCTCTTAGATTGATTTGTGTTAGTAAATTAGGAGAAATTATGCTGAAGTTAGACTTACATCACTCTGAATTTCCATCATGTTGCGAGCAAGGTCAATATGCATGGCATCAGGTAGAAGTGTATAGTGATGAATGGGCCGTTTGTAGCCTATGCCTGTCTGAATTGTAGATGCATGTTTAGCCTGGGCAACACTCAGCATATCCACTGGAGAGTGGTACTTCAGCTTAGCCTTGTGATAGTCCTTCTTGTAGTTCCTTTCACTCTGCATTTTAGCCACGTGCATGTAGTGCACCAGCAGTGGGTCATCTTGAAGACTACGGAAGCCAACGTGGTGACCTCTGGCCTTCTGGTATGCAAGCTTATACTTGTACTGTAAAAAGAACAACATATAAATGTAAATGTTACAATTCTATAACATATTCTAAACATACTTATGCAATGAAAAGTGCAGTTACTAACATCACTGGCGATATCTCTAGAGGACTTGGCAGCAACAACTGAAATAGCATCTTGCTTCATCTGGTGTCCTTTCAGAAGATCTTGCTTGTGTGCATATGTGTAGTATGTCTGCAAAAAAGTAAATCAATTAACTACTATATATATGTAATATTAAATAAAAGAAAATTTGACAGATAATGGTGTGTTTTCTCACATTGCTGATATTCACAGCATTGTATTTAGCTTGCAGAAACCCAGGTGCATCAGAAGGGAGATGGTATGTGTGCATGAACTTCTCTCCACTGGCTTTGTACAGCCTCTGCAAAACAAGGAAACCCCATGTTATAAATTAAAATTTTGGTTTCAAACATACCTCAACTTTCTATAGTCATAGAAGCATATTCATTGTTACACACATCACTTAGCTGCAGTGCATTCAGCTTCGCTTGTTCCATAACAGGACTGTTGGCGACGCTGGTGAACTTGATGGTGTCTGGATGCTGCCTGTACTTCTTTTCATTGAGAGCACTACCTGCAGCCTTAGCTTTCTCTACATCCAGTGAGCCAATTGGGATCCAGCCAATACCTTTCACAGAAGCTTCATAGTCTGCTTTATAGTTGTTCTAATAAAGAGTAATTTGACATAATTTTTTTTTTTTAATCACATTTGACCTAATGTCAACCTTAAAATGCTTTTACTTTTATTCAATTCAACTGAGTTGATGTATGGAGAATTGTCTTACATCACTAGAGAGGTTGTTCATGTTGCGAGCCAGCTCCAGGTTCATGGCGTCAGGTGGAAGTGTGTATTGATGAATGGGCTGTTTGTAGCCTGTATATGTCTGAACTGCAGATGACTGTTTAGCCTGGGCAACACTCCACATATCCACAGGGGTATGGTACTTCAACTTAGCCTTATTATAATCTTTCTTGTAGTTCTTTTCACTTTGCATCTTAGCCACTTGCATGTAGTGTACCAGCAGTGGGTCATCATGAATATTACGGAAACCGACATGGTGGCCCCTGTTCTTGTTGTAGTCTTTTTTGTACTGGACCTAAAAGCATAACAAATCATTGTTTTATTAATTGCTTCCCTGTCCCAGGTTGTGCATGTTCCATGCTTCGGGGTAATGAAAAAGAAGGGCACATACATCACTTGCTGCATGCCTTGCTGCCTTCGCTGCACGAACAGGGATAGCATCAGCCTTCAAGTCATAACCCTTTGAAATAAGATCCTCGAAGCCAAGCTTGTAATATTTCTGAAAATTGAGAACAGTGTGGAAAGCTTCATTAACAACACTGTCATAACCCCATGGATTCCTCATTAGAAATATTTACATACATTGCTGATATTGTAGGCGTTACACTTGGCCTGGATGAATTGTGGAACATCAGAAGGCAGCGAGTATTTTTGATGGATTTCCTCAAGCCCTTTCTTGTAATGAAGCTACAAAAGGGAATACAAGTCAGATGTAGCGCACAAAGCGGTCTGCTCAATTTACAGTAGAATAAATAAAACAATGCTGTACATTATGTACTAATGCAATGTGCTAGACTCTGAAGGTGTACAGTTTGGAGCACAAGACATGACGAAAGTTCTGGATCATATTCTGAGATCATGTACTTACATCACTCCTGAGTTGCTGATTGAGCTTAGATTGCAGCATGATGGGATGGTCATCAATAGCAGTAAACGGCACAGAATCTGGAGGCTGTCTGTATTTTTTCTGTGTTGAGACAATAATAGTTATAACAGCTTAACAGTGTGACAGATTAGTCAAAACAGTAAAAAGAAAATTTTCCAGTAAACAAGTCATATCTTGTCCAGTACAATGAAAAATATTAATCTTACAAACGATGTTTTAAACGTACAGTATGTATAAAATTGTCAAAACAACATGGTGTACAATGTAGGGATGAAATGCAATGGAACTACAGTACGTGTATCTGTATATGTTAAATCCTCTAAATCTTCATACCTGTATTTGTATTTAAACCAGATAAAACCTCATTTTGGGTGTGACCTAAACCATGTGACATAAAATTATTCTACATGTGACTGACTCTATATGTTTTCTAGCCATTTTAAGAATTGTGGGATTGTATCATAATGTGCAGCCTGGGACTCTAACCTCGGAAATAAATCAATGACTTGACAATTATACCTCACTCAGGATCTCTCCTGCTTTCTTTGCTTTCTCGGTGTCCAGAGATCCATAAGGTATCCAAGGAGTTCCTTTAGTGTAGTTGTTGTACTCTGACTTGTATTCATTCTGTGATGGGAGGGTGAGAATAAATCAGCAAAATTATAAAGAAAGCTAACAATAAAAAAAATAAATACATTTGTACTACACAAACTAAGCACTAATGCATGGTAATTTCTGAAAGTACTGCATATGTCCACCATTAGACTTCAACTAAACAATTCAATGTAACTTTACTGTGTCGGGCTACAGTGTGAATGCTTACATCACTCTGGATGATATTGGCTTTCTTTGCCAGGTCCAGTGCAACGCTGTCATATGGCAGAAAGTAGCGATTGATGATATTTTTGTAGCCTCTCATGCTGGCAATAGCCTGAGACTTCTTTGCTAGTGTGACAAGCATCATGTCCAGTGGGGTATGATACTTTGTCTTCATCTTTTCATAATCCTTTTTGTATTCACGCTGTTGAAGAGACATTTTACATGCATGAATAATCGTATAAAATATTCTATAATATACTATAATAAAAACAAATCATATTTCAGAATGTCCTTCTACTTGTTATGTAAATATGCAATAATTACCTCACTTTGGATCTTAGCAACATGAACTGAGTGCATAATCTTTGGATCGTCGTTAATGCTAAGAGCACCAACCATGTGTCCTTTGGTCTTTTCATAATCTTTCTTGTATTTCACCTAACAAAATAGCAAACACAGTGCAGTGATCTCAAAAGCAATCAAAATATTATTGTAAATGTTCAAGTAAATGGTGAATTTGTGTCTTTGAACAACAGAGCTTTGTTTACTTACATCACTGACAATGTTGGTGTGGGCACGGGCTGCGAGGATGGGGATAGCATCACCCTTCACCTCAAATTTTTTTGCTTTTGTCTTTTCCCATTCAAACTTGTAACAAGTCTAAAACCACAGAATTATTTCATATTAAAACATAAATGATCACTCGTTAACGTCCATATCTAAATAAAATAATAATGTGGTGTTATAATGGACAATACTTACATCACTAAGGTTATACGCGTTAACCCTAGATTGAATGAAGAAGGGGTCATCAGGAGGCACGTAACACTTAAACTTCTCTTGCTCATACTGCGCCTTGTAGTTCAGCTGAAAAGCCAATAGAAATAAGGTCAACAACTGCACATACTGAAGATACAGTTTAGTGCTACATTATATTAAGGGTTTGCTCATTATCATTATACAACAATGCTATTGAATTTTTAATTCTGATTGGTCAGAAGGTGTTGTTTTTTTTTGTTTTTTTTATAACTTGGCTCTGACAGTAGTTCTGGCTGCAAGACAAAACACAGCTTTATATTACTGTGCGCTTTCTAATACTTTATTGTTTCGATAAGAACTTACACAGGGATTTTTATAGCGGATGTTCCAAATAAATGGATTAAAAATGTGTCATATTTTTCTGTTTAGAGACCTTTATTGTGCATTTCTGGATTTTTTAAAAATTATTATTAAATAAGAATACAACATGCTATTCTTCTTCAAAAAAAACAAAAAAACAAAACTGTAGACATGCTGGGACATGCTTTTGTTTAAAAATAATCAACTTCAGGGTGTAGTAAATCAGATTCATGTTCAGTTGTACCACATCACCCCATCACTGATTATTTCCTATAACACACTTACTCAGATAAATGGAAGAAACATTTAGTCACTCAAAAGTGAAGAATTAAAATTTAACAGAATAATAACTTTC
>JAOUWY010000075.1:18707904-18723508 GCA_025728095.1 Prietella phreatophila
CACCCCTACACACACATCCCCCACATTGTGGAATAATAATAAAGTCATCCAAACCTGTAGTAACAGAAATGTATTCTTGGCATTTTCTCACCCGATTTCTTGAGGAATTTCCCTGAGGTGATTTTTAAACAGTGTTAAAGGAGTTCCCACCTACGCTGGACTCTGGACGCTGGACTCTGGACACTGCTTTTCGATATATATCGCTCTGAGTCGTCCGTTTAAAAAAAGATTTTTCTGTAAATAAAATGTTTGTTTTCTAATGAAAGAAATGAATATGTTGGCATAAGAATATTTTTTGTCTACAAACATTTAATCATACTCCTTCAGATCAAAAGCTTTTCAGTCAAGCATCTCCAAACTTTGACCAATAGAGTGTATATACATGAATGTGTGTGTGTGTGTGTGTATATAAATTGAATATGAAAAAAAACTTGGAAGATATATTTAATAAAAAGTGCTAATAAACCCTACGAATGGAGACTTTTGGAACACCCTGTAGTTCAACAAGTTTCCAAGGCAACTTTCCTGCCATGTTTCCTACCTATTCCAGGCACTTAGACATGCTTTCATGCTATTGTCACTATATTACCAAGCACTGATGCAGATGTTTGCCTGATGTTGTACACAGTCACTGTGTGTGAAGATGATGTGCTGCTGGTTCACATTACGACAACAACCGTGTCACCTCAGTTGCCTGTACGAATACAAGTTAAAGCCATCTCGTTCGGGTTTTAAATAGTTTTCTGTTGACTGTTCAATGGACAGGATCCATTCTGGATCACATGGTATGAGAGCTGTAATCCGACCTTGCCACACCTTTGGCTTTCGGTGAAAGAGAGGATGGCAAAGAGAGGATGAGTGAATATTACATTCGAATCGAATACATCACGAGGATTGGTCAATTTGAGAGCGAAACATGTATGGATCGAGATGATTTACAGGCCTAGGTCATTTGCACGTGGATGTAAACATCACTTTTATTATTAATGTGCAACAAACAGAGACACGTTCACGCGCGGCAGAATGCAAATGTTACCCTGCGTCTACTAGTTTATTCTCCTAATGTTCTCGCTGCTTACCTTCTTACTCTCGAAGTAAACGTTATATTCCTTTACAGAGAAGGAAAGAAAGAAAGAAAGAAAGAAAGAAAGAAAGAAAGAAAGAAAAAAGCCAGATGTGGACGTTAGCGTCTATAAGAGCCGTTCCGAGAGATGAAAGCGACAACGCACGCACGCGCCGCGCAGCTGCAGCAGAGTCACCACAGCCGAGCCCTCATTTCCTGTAGGATCCAGTGGGGAAGACCCAAGCTTGCAAGATCATCCTCTTCTCGTCCACTTATAAGACGCCAGTCCCATTCATGCTTCGAGAAGCATCTACTTTGTCTTCTCTAAATCGCGAAGACAGGCCTGTGAGCGTTGCTCTAAAGCACCGGTTGTCCTCTCTGCCGAGCCGTTTCTGACGTCTGCCATCTGGACAAGTCTGCGTCAACACACCGCGGATGAGCTCGAAGAGAAACGGGCTGCATTTCTGGCCACGAGTAACTAAATCCCCGCTAATCGCTGTGTGCTGTTCCAGGCTAGTCCGGTTTACTTGTGTTAGGGAGGAGATTTCATTTCGTTTTCATTTCGTTCGACATGACAGAGCTGAAAGGAGAAGCTTCCCTGCTGAAAACCAACCAACCAACCAAACAGGAGAAACCATCACAGGAATTCTAATGGTTTCCACTACAGATACCATTACAAACCATCAGCTAACCATTAACTCTCACTCTACCAACATATTTAACATACAAGGAATGAGGGTTCATGGTTAGCTGATGGTTTGTAATGGTATCTGTAGTGGAAACCATTAGACTACACTACTGTAATAACAACCAGCATAGCAAAATGTTAACTTATTTCTTCTTAAAACATTTTTAGTTATGTAATTAATGTTATCTGGATGGGAAAACGTATTATTATTATTATTATTATTATCCATCCATTCATCCATCTTCAACCGCTTATTCCTTCTTCAGGGTCACGGGGAAGCTGGAGCCTATCCCAGGAAGCATCAGGCACAAGGTGGGGTACAATCTAGTCAGGGTGCCAGTCCATCGCAGGGCACAACATATATATTATTCTAAATTAACCTAGATTATAACCCTTAATTAGAATTGTTTTTCCATCAGCATTCGAATGCAGAAAGGTGACTATATAAAAACATACTGTGCTTTACAAAAATAAAAAAATCACACAGTGCTGCACTCATTAATATTTTAACACGCAAGCACATTGTGTCCCTTTGAATTGTATAAAGGCATTAATTACAGGTTGAGAAATACAGCAGGAACAAAAGCTAGCGATACCTTAGTTATGCGTAGAAAGCAGGCGTGCTAATGATGCAGCCTGCCTGAATGAGTAAAATAAGCATGACAGCAATGCTCTGGAATCACTGCAGAAGTCCAACAACTAACCTTTCAGAAATGTTTTTAGTCATTTTATAATAGTAAAGTTCCAAAAAGTGCACATACTAACAACAGTGATCAGGTGATGACTGTCAACATTCAATTCAAATTAGTGTACTTTAACCTCCAACATAACCTGTTTGTGTAACGAGGCAGATAGCAGCTGCGGATATGGTCACATGGACCATGTGGACACCTGACCATCATACTCTCATGTGGTTCTTTCCCAAACTGTTACCATAAATTTGGAAGCACACAATTGTCAAAAATGGCTTTGTATGCTGAAGGGCGGCTGTGGCGCAGTTGGTAGAGCAGGTTGTCCACTAATCGTAGGGTTGGAGGTTTGATTCCCATGCCAGGTGACTCCACATGCTGAAGTGTCCTTGGGCAAGACACTGAACCCCAAGTTGCTCCCGATGGCAAGCTAGCGCCTTGCATGGCAGCTCTGCTACCATTGGAGTGTGTGTGTGTGAATGAGACACAATGTAAAGCGCTTTGGATAAAAGCGCTATATAAGTGTACCATTACCATTTAAAGTATTACAATTTCCCTAACCCACACATTTTCCAGCATGGCAATGTGCCTGCGCACAAATCAAGCTCCAAAGAAGAACTTGAACTGTGGAAGAACTCAAGTGTCCTGCACAGAGCCCTGAACACCTTTGGGATGCACTGGAATGATGACTGCACTCCAGGCCTCCTCACCTGATCTCATGAAGAATTTTAAACAGATACTCGAGTTATTTTATCATGTTGGGTCTAAAGGTTAGACCACTCTGTAAGGATGTGCTTTCTTTTTCATGGTAACCATTGATCCTCCATGTATCATATCAGCTCCATCTGTTGTTTTTGTCATTTCTTACTGGACATTCAATAATCAGCCAATGAAAAAACAATATGGCCTTCAAACAAATTAAAGTTTTGCTATGCAAACAATACATCATGGAATCAAAGAATTAAAATTAAAATCTATCCTTGTATTTCTGAGCCATCACAGTGGGACTGTAAGAGAGTTGTGTCTATGGGTGATTGCTTTGCAATTCAGGAAGAGTGCATCAGCTTCCATTGTATACTCAAGTAATTTGCACCAGGAGCACAATGAAAGGAGAGTGAAATCGTCTAGTCAGGCAGCATTGTTAAAGATGCTATTTAAATCCACATATTAGTTGTAACAATGCATGCTTGTCTTGCAGCATTCCACTTACAATTAGTCAACTCTATCATTTGGTGCCATTACATACAAGTAGTCGGCTGAGCACGTGTGTATCTTGAAGATATCTTCAGAACTTTTATATATTCAAATGACAACTGACCTCTTAACAGAGTATGTTCTTGACTAAGCAAGAACTATGATTGTTCTGTGAATAAGCCTGTGCGTTGGACATGCTCCAAGGCGATGTTTACCAATTCTGAATACTTTAAACGGACACACTGATGATTACTTTTTTTTGCATAACACTTAATGTTATTCAAACACTAAAAAATTTGAAGGCTGCATCATCTATTCAATAGAACAGCTTGTCCAGTCGCTCAGCTTTGTGTGTTTAATAATGCTTGAAAGGTCTGTGGTGTGTGTCTCCTTGTTGTGTTATAAACATACAAACACTGATGTATTTTCTAGACACATTGACTTTCTGGTGAAACCTGAGCAATCGCCGCAGCCAGTTAAACAACACCATGATTTCAGCCAATACTAGGTCACATCATCAATAATGAACGAGAAGCCATGGAAACTGCAGGCCATCACACAGAGGTCCTTCGCTGGCTCAGATCTTGTGTCCGTCATTACGTAGACACTGGTGGGTTTCTTTAGTCGGTCACTGCACCACATATTTTAGATATACGCCGGTATAAAATAAATCCACATAGCAGTGATGAGTGGTGATGCATCTTCATTTGGAGAGCTTGTTTAGTGCTTATTCTGGTTACCTCCAAAGCAGGCAACTGTACAACTACATTATATTATACGATAACCTACACTATATTATAACCCAGATTATATTATGGCTATGAAATAAATAGCTTCATCATTAAGGTTTCAACTCTGACCAAGGCAGAAATATGTACGTACAGTTCTCTAGATAGCACACTGCATTACTCAACAACATGACGTGTTGTAAAAAACAAACAAACAAACATTTATGCTTATATGTCTTTGCAGTACCGTTCTATATAAATGTAATAGATAAACAGATGTGTTAGGTCGCACTGGTGTTGCACTTCTACAGGCCGACACTAACCATAATAATGAACAGCTAACGTTAGCTAGGACTGGGTTTAAGCGATGCACAACATTAAGTTACTAAGGGAACTAAGCAAAACAAACAGTTGAAGGCTTTAAATCTTTGAGAGCTTTTCATATTTCACACAGGCGGTTCCTCTGATGCTGACAGATTGCAGCTCCTCCAGGCCCGCTGACTTCAGGCACAGTCCGCTGTTAGCTGTGAACTGCTAGCATGAGACATTAGCAAGTGGCAAACAGGTAGCGAATAAAACACAACCAGTTACACATCAACGAAGCCGTTTCGCGATCGCTGACAGACATTTATAAGACATTACAAAAGCCCAGTTTTTTTTTTAAATGTTAAACGTTATATCATAACCTTAACACAACGTTATCCAAACTTCACAAAGCTAACGTCAACTAGCTAACTTTTTTTTTTGCTAAGCATCCATTGTCTTCTTAAATGTAGAGAAACGACTCACCTTGGTGGTTAAAAAGCCGCCATAACTTTGTGAAAATGATGCCCATGTCTATTGGATCAGTTTCTTCGCAGCGACACCACAAACAATCTAAAATATCGCTGCTCCGTAGAAACGAATCGAAAGCAGAAGCACGCTAGCTCCCGGGTCCGACCAGCGATTTAGCTACATGCAGGGGACGGGTTCAAAGCGAAATTGAGATGAGAAGTAAGCATGGCGATAGACAACGCCGCTGCTTTTGAAATGCGGCATAATTTGCCTAATGTCATAGCCTAGGTAATCGTTAGAAAAGCGTCATTCAGTCCGCGGAGCTGGGTGTAAGTGAGGCGCTGCGGCTGCTGACTTCCGCCGCAACAGCTGAGTGAACACACAGGCATGGGGAAGAGCAGCTAAGAACCACCCGAGGATGTCCAGAGCTGCCCTACCCTGTCCTGCCCTGCTCTACCCTGTCCTGCCCTGCTCTGCTCTGCTCTGCCCTGCTCTGCTCTGCCCTGCTCTGCCCTGTCCTGCTCTGCTCTGTCCTACTCTGCGCTGTCCTCATGTTCAAACTCTGCTTCCCACAGGCTAAAGGTTTTTTGCCAGTGTTTGTAAGCACTTTCTTTTAATTGCTTACGAATGAGCATTTTTAGACTTGCACTGGTAACTGATTTAGAAATGCAAATTACAATGTGATTCCATCATTTTTTCATCAACACTGAGTGACTCCATCATTTTTTACTCTACTTGATCTGGAATAAAAAAGGATGCCATTAATTTAAACAAATTATTTCAATTTGTGTGAGGTTTGTTTCACAAAGCCAGAATGTTCAGCTCTAAAACAAATATTGTGTTGTGTCATAGATTGGGGTTTCGATTGCTGCAGCTGCCTTTTGTTTGCAGAGTTTGCATGTTCTCCACATGCTGTGGGGGTTTCCTCCGGGTACTCCGGTTTCCTCCCCCAGTCCAAAGTCATGCATGGTAGGCTGACTGGCATGTCCAAAGTGTCCGTAGTGTGTGAACGTGTATGTGATTGTGCACTGCGATGGATTGTGCACTGTCCAGGGTGTACCCCGCCTTGTGCCCTATGCTCCCTGGCATAGGCTCCAGGTTCCCTGGATGTATAAGCAGTATTGAAGATGGATGGACGAATCTGTGATTTGTTAATTTGCTGCAAAGTAAAAAAGCTGGATGAGCATCCTCTAAGTGTGGTGATTCCATCATTTTTGCCAGGGGTTGTTCTACAACTACTACTAGCATTCAAAACAGTGTTATTAAGAATGCAAACTTTAATACACTGAAAAAGACACACTATTAGCCAAAAGACACATTATTTAAAAATTATATTGATTTTACTCTGCCCATGTTTAAAATTTTTCTCCTACATGTTTTGAATGTCCATGGAATAACATAAAATATTAGATGCCATGAGTGTAACTTCTAACATCATTTACATATTTGAATGGCCATGTAAAACAAAACAATGTGATAACACGAAATTAAAAATTATATGACCATGGGGATTGTTTCGACTCAAGACAGCTGTCATTTGCTGCTATTGTCAAGCAAATGTTTGATGCCGAGTTCAGGATTGAACTGAGAATCGTGCAATACTGTGCCTCCAGAAGAAAAAGAAAAACATTTAGTAGTAGTAGTAGTAGTGTAGAATCAGTAATATTAGTAGTAGTAGCGTTAGTAGTAGCTGCACTGATAGTAGCGGTTGTAGTAGTAGGTTAGTTTTTTAGCTTTCTTCTCGAATTTTTTCATTTTCTGGTTGAAATGATTACATGACTGTGATGCCTAAATAATGATTGTTGCAGGAGTGATTACTAATGTAAACCCTAACATAAATCTTTTTTTTTTTATATTATTTTTTATATCAGTCTGGGCATCATGATGTTGCAGCAGGTAGTGCTGGTAGCTCCAGAGCTCATAGTTTGATCCTGTGTGAAGTTTCTGTGTTCTTCCAGTCTAGGCGTGGGTTTCCTCTGGGTTCTCTAGTTACTTTCCACAATACTCCTCCAGCAGTGTTGTCATATAATTTAGCCACTGTTAAATAAAGAGTGATCATATTGAAGAGGGGGCGCACGGTGGCTTAGTGGTTAGCACGTTCGCCTCACACCTCCAGGGTTCAATTCCCGCCGGGGCCATGTGCCATGCGCCGGGGCAGAGTTTGCATGCAGTCCAAAGACATGCATGGTAGGCTGATTGGCGTGGCTAAATTGTCCATAATGTGTGAGTGTGTGATTGAGCCCTGCGATGGACTGGCATCCTGTCCAGGGTGTACCCTGCCTTGTGCCTGATGACTCCTGGGATAGGCTCCAGGTTCCCCATGACCCTGAGGAAGGAATAAGTGGTTGAAGATGAGATGAGATATTGAAGAGGTTAATTACTGTTTTGTTTTGGTTTTAAAGAAAAGGGTCCAGAAGCTTTGCCAACATAGGAAAAATATATGCTATCTTGGATCTGAATATGCTCTAATTATAGAATTGTCATTTTATACATCTTATAGAGTTAATTACTGGTAAATAAAAATGTATGTTTCATATTTATATTGAAACTACATTTCAATATAAGATTTGTCTCACATCTCCAGGGTTGAGGGTTCAAATCCGGCCTCTGGCCTGTGTGCCCGGAGTTTGCATTTTCTCCCTGTGCTTAAGGGGTTTCCTCCAGGTACTCTGGTTTCCTCCCCCAGTCCAGAGACATGGGTTGTAGGCTGATTGGCATCTTTAAAATATCCATAGTGTTAACCCTTTTATTGAAGTTTCAGAAGGATTTCGAAAATCCGCAGAATCGTCTCACGTGGTAGAGGAAGAGACCGCATTGACGTGACGCAATCACCATGCGACCACCAGGGGACGGGCCAATCAAGAGGAGCACGTTGATGACTCAGAACGGTGCTACGCTTGGATTACAGGAGGGAAAGGAAGGCCGGAGAGCAACATTGTAGATTGAATGTAATTTCTTGTGCTGCCTCACGTTTTATTTCCTCCTTGTTTCACCGAGTTACATTTGACTTGTTGGTGAAGTCGCGCTGAAGAACTTCTGCGAGGTAGCCATGTCAGTTACGGAGATGTTTAGCTACATCCAGGGCTTTTTAACTGCAGATCAAGACATTCGCGAGGTAAGGTTCCTGTACAGTTCATGTTCATTAACTGATGAACATGTAGAGTGATCGCCAAATAGGTATGCAATCTTAGCTGAGTAACAATGTCACGCATGGCATTTTATTGAGTCGTGATGGGACTGGAGCAGGTTTAACAAGATTTCCATTAGTTACGTTTCTGCAAAATACTTGTTCCCTTCGGTGGGTTTTTAACCTTTCTCAGTAAGATAACCTGCCTCCTTTCTAACTTGTAGGACATAAGAAAAGTTGTCCTCCTTTTAGAAAGCCTGTCTCCTTTTTAACTTGTAGGACATAAGAAAAGTTGTCCAAACCCTCGAGCAGACCGCCAGGGAGATTCTCACCATCCTTCAAAGTGTCCATCAACCAAGTGGGTTCAAAGATAGTAAGTGGACCATCATTAGAAATGTCTTTGATATTTTGCCATAGTACTGTAGGTATGTATAATAGCCTGTGTTTTTTCACCAGTTCCCAGCAAATGTCTGAAGGCCAGGGAGCTGTTTTGCACGATTCAAACCCAAATTGGTGAGCTGAAAACAAAGTTCCCTGTGGAACAGTATTACAGGTCAGTGCAGAAACTGTATGGTGTGTGTGTATAGTGTAATGTGAAGAGCTTTACCTTAGTTGTATTCATTTTTGTTATTTAAAAAAAAAATGTTTCGTTAACTTTCACAGGTTTCATGAGCACTGGAGGTTTGTTCTGCAGCGCCTTACGTTTCTTGCCGCTTTTGTGGTCTATTTGGAGAGCGAGTCCTTGGTGACACGAGAGGAGGTGGCAAAAATACTCGGAAGTATGCGTGATGGTATCTTTTTTTTAAGTTTTTGTACTTGGCTCCTCATCGAACGTATTCATATAAAGTAACACATTTTTGTTTGTACAGTTGAAGTGGACAGAGAAAAAGGATTCCATCTGGACCTTGAAGATTATCTAGCAGGGATCCTTATTATGGCCAGTGAACTGGTAAGATGTTAACTGTCAGGCCTTTTTGAAGGATTTCTGTAAAGTGTCATCAAATTAAAATCTATTGTTGACTCCACAGTCAAGGTTGGCAGTCAACAGTGTAACAGCTGGAGACTACGGGCGCCCTCTTCGTATCTCTGATTTCATCAACAAACTTGATTCTGGTTTTCGCCTGCTAAATCTGAAAAATGACCCGCTCCGTAAACGCTACGATGGTCTCAAGTATGACGTGAAGAAGATTGAGGAGGTAGTGTATGATCTGTCAATCCGGGGCCTTGCCAAGGAGCAGGAAGCCGGTGGAGATAAGTAGAGGTAGGAGAGGAACTGAAGAGGCCGTGGGGCAAATACCCTGGCTGGGATTCTCCATGAGTGCAAGAGTGGAGACTTAACCTGCCAGTGGGCAGGCACATGGAGGAAGAGAAGATCAGATGGAAGTGTTGAAGCCCCAGTAATCTTTGACAGTGGTGTGGAGTTTGTAGCCAGCTGTCTCCCCTAGTGGAACGCTGTTTGGGCCTAAATAAAAATGGGAGAAGCGGTGTTTCTCACTGCTGTTGAGAAGTTTACTCATGTAAAGTTCATCTGTATGCTTGGTTGGATGTGCCATTTTGCTGTTCTTTATTGTTCTGTGCTGGTCATCGCATTTGTAAAGCATTGTATAAACATTGGACTTGGTTGACACTAGAATGAGTTGATTTAAAAATACTTAGTTTTCTTCTCAATATCACAAAGGTCTGTAATATAAATGTACTACAAGTGAACGTGGCCTACATTTTTTTTGGGGGGGGGGGGGGGCAGTTTTTAAATATGTACCGGTACTAAGGTGTGTGTGTGTGCATGCATGCTTAAGAAATACTTCAGAATTGACTAGAGGTGAGGAAAATTAATGATTAACCTAAACTACACAAAACTGCTGCTTTTGGAAACAGAAGAAAAAATCTTCTTTTTTTTTTTGCGCTTCTGTTTTTCTTTCAGTACCTACAGATGTATTCACAGGAATAGTGGTGTACATCTGTCAGAGCCCCAAATCTTCGACTTTGATATGAAGAATTTTTATTCAGAATATTTCTGCTAAAAATGTTTTGCAAGTTTACACTGTATGGTGATTGACAAGAGGATTCTTGGAAGAGCAAAAATATTCTATATTGAAGGTGACAGTACTGCCTTATTTTTTACAATCCTGTCAGTGTGCTTCTGCTGTCATGACCTCCATTAGTTACATTTTCCAAACTTCTTAATAATGTTAGACTACTGCATATTCTCTAAAGACAGCGGTTTTGCAAAAATGCACTTATAGTCATCAGATGCAATTTATTTTAATCAGTTATTGTTTGCCTACATTTCATTGATATGTAATGTTGAACTGTATATGTGAGCATGTGATTAGCCTGCTTTATAAATGTATGCCTAAGTACTGTTTGATGCAACACATGAAGTACCTATTTTGACTTCAACATTAGGTAGTAGTAATAATATGCACCTTTTTCCTCATGGAATGAGTCTGGTATATTACTACTGAATTGACTTATGAGTCAGTCTCTCTCTCTCTCTCTCTCTGTGTGTGTGTGTGTGATTCAAATCATTGTGTAATAAAGAGCATCGCATCACAAAAACCATTTTGAGTAAACAAGTAGCCAATGAAAAGATCAGTTTGCATGTTTTTGTTCATTTATATTTAATGTAATTCACCAATTTGTACACATGGAAAATATTAAATTAGGTTTTGTAAATAAAGAAAAGAACAGCATGTCTGGTCTCAGTTAAAAGAATGACTTTATGTAGTGAGTTAAAACCCTGTTATATTGAGTAATGTTCTGTAGAAGCTTCAATCTTTGCTTTGCCAGTGATTGATTTTTGTATTGAAAAACAAAATTCTACCTCCAGAGGCATATATTAACAATTCATGTGTGTCATTGCCAATACTAACCTAAATTACAGAAGAAATTTCTGGACTTTATTGAATTGCTGATTAGAAAATTATAGAATTTAAACAATGCAACAGCAGCTCCATTATGAGTGTGCATAATAAGATTCTCATTTGAATTGCAAAACATTCACTTTCGTGTTTCTCTTCACAACAATGTGCAATTCCTGCCAAAATTAAACTGTAAAGTCTATTAAACATTTCATTTTTAATGTCTAAACTGCTATGGCTGTGCTATATGGGAAAAGTAATAATTTGGACATTTGAAATTGCTCTTTCTCATCCTCTGGTACACCTGGGACAAAATAAAACACCTTTGCAATCCTGTATTTGCATATTCAGTGAACAAGACCTTTTAGTCAAGCGCTGTGGGAGGGACTATGAATGGACATCATGTGTTTTAGAGGAAGGTGTTTGACAGGAGTGGAACCTGATGTGGTCTTCTGTTGTAGCTCATCCACCTCGAGGTTTGATCTGTTGTGCATTCTAAGATGCTTTTCTGCTCACCACGGTTTTAAAGAGTGCTGATTTGAGTAACTATGGACTTCCTGTCAGCTCAGACCAGTCTGTTCATTCTTTTCTGATCTCTCGTCAACAAGATGTTTCGGCTTGCAGACCCCCACACAAGATGCTTTTCTGTTTTTTGCATCATCCAATGTAAATTTTAGAATCCCAGATTAGCAGTATCTGATATACTCCATATTTGTCCTTAGCAATGGTGTTATATATATATAAATAAATAAAACAGTCCAAAAGAGTATGCAACCACCTGCACAAGTTTACACTTCTCTGAAATACATGTCTTTTTAAAAATTCCCTCCCAAAATCACATTTGTAGCATGGGGATGAGAAAGTGCCATTGGAAATGCAAGAATTGTTGTTACCTTTTAAATATGGCAGAATCTGACAAGTTTAGGCACTGAAATTGAAATTACACTGCTTTACACAAAAATGCAAATGTTTTACAATTTCATTTGAATTATTTGAATTATGTCGCATATAATGCATCCTCATAAGGGAAATGCAAGGGCAAATACATGTTTAAAATATTAATTATATTTAGCATTAGGACAAATTTGGAAAATGCAATACTAGATGGGGTGCAAGGTTAGCATGTTCGCCTCATACCTCGAGGGTTGGGGGTTCGATTCCCGCTGCTGTCCTGTGTGTGCGGAGTTTGCATGTTCTCCCTGTGATGCAGGGGTTTCCTCTGGGTACTCCAGTTTCCACCCCCAGTCCAAAAACATGTATGGGAGGCTGACTGGCATGTCCAAAGTGTCCGTAGTGTATGAATGTGTGTGTGAACGTGTATGTGATTGTGCCCTGTGGTGGATTGGCACCACTTCCAGAGTGTACACTGCCTTGCACCCAGTGCTCCCTTGGATAGGCTCCAGATTCCCCATAATCCTGTAAGCGGTATAGAAAATGGATGGATGGATGGATGCCATACTAGATGATTTGGTTGATGGATATTGCTCAAGTCAACCATCAGCTTTCTTGGTTTGAAAATAAAGAGTAAAGCTTTTAATAATTAAAACAAATATTTCCACATCATAGACTAAAGTGCATTAAACAGAAAATAAGACTTTCTCTTAGCTTGATGGAGATTTTGGGAGAATTTTAGAGAACAATACATTTTCTCATAAGATTTAATTGGAGCATGGGAAACAGGCTCTGATGCGTCAGTAGGCAATCAAATGAACGGCACGCAGTTTTCTTTCCTATCATTTATCAAATGATTAACATTTCTTGGTTTTGGAAGATCTCTTTCTGACACTCCAAAATTTAAAGTTACTGCTACTATATCCTGACCAGATGCAGTTTCACCACTAACTTTACTGTGGCAACAGCAATTAGTGAAATTAACATTACTGATTGATAAAAGACTTGTTACTGTATATGTATATAAAACAAATGTTATAAGTTTATCTTACTGCAGTGTGTCAGTAAGGAGTATGGTGAATTAAAACCAGCTATAATGTGCTTGTTAGTTATTGCTGCTTTGTTCCCCCAGCGCAGTGATGATGCAGGTATATGAGTATTTTAGGATTCAGATGGTGTGAGATGGTGTATATCTTCAAATTAAGTTACAGTGACACAAACGCAAATTGCCTTGGACGCTTCACTGGTAGTGGGAATGGAACATTTAGTCATTTTTCAGACTAAAGAAAAGAGAGGAAGAGAGCTGTGACATATCTTAATGGGGGGAAAAAATCCCACATGGAATCTGGCTCAGTCTTCACACATTACACTATTTGTCACTTTTGTGCATTTTTGTTAAAAAGGATTTGTAATGATAATTTTCTTTCTTGGAATAATTTTTAAACAAATATTTTCACTCATGCTGTTACAAATAATTATTGAAAACATTTATGTCAATAGCAAATTGCACAATCTGTGGCCAGTGATGTTCCAAACCACATTCTCATTTGGGTCCACCGAAAGCTGATTTTCCCCCATTTTGTTGTGTCAGTGTTTACCTAAAGAAAGTGCACTTTTCTGACCAAATCATCAAACATTTGTTTTCCCATAACGTAATACTGTCAATTAAATATTTTTTAAATGATTTCCACCAGTTGCTTAAATAAGTCTCAAGAGCGGCTCTGGGACGTGTTGATCATTATATTAGGGAGTGCATTGCGTCTTTTTTTCCACAGGCCCAGATCACACGCGTACCTCTTAATTAGACGAAACCACTGCTGTGTACGTGACTTGTCAGAGGCACGTAAAACAAAGGCTTCGCGTCGGATGTCCAGCACCTCGAACGTGTCATCACAGTCTGGGTCGGTCGAAACCACACAGTTAGCCAGATGGATGGGATCACGCAGTACAGCAAACTTGCCACTGCTTTTATCTTTAATCAGTACAAGCACACCATCCTGCACGGTCTCAAAGGCCTCTGTCTGGTCCCCATGTAGCCCTCCGTCTGCCGTGTGCACCATTAGCAGGCTTTGAACATTCTGGAACTTGAGGGACTTGCTGCCTTTTTTCACCCACTGGCCATCAGCAGGCTGTGAGATCTGCAGCGGACCCTCCATAATAAAGCGCGTGCTCTCACGAGCCCAGCCTACAAGCTTCATGGATGTCTCTCTCATCTCAATGTTTATCACTTCACGGTTCTTGCGGCTCTCGCGCCTGAAGGAGCGCAGAGACCACGTGGCTGTTCCTTCCTGCTTGCTCTTCATGTTGATGTGCTCCAGGTGAGACTCCACACGACTTTTGGCCTCTTTCAGACGCTCGTAATCAGGGTGGTATTCGTTGGTGGCCTTGATGATACGGCTCAACAGCAGCGGATACTTGGTCACACGCTGCAATGGGGCCATGAGGAAGGAGCGCAGATTCATGCGACGCAGTGCCGTATTGTCATTCTGGGATACGTCAAGGAAAATCCTGGAGGACAGCAAGAAAACCGGTCATATATCAATTCATATTGATTTCCAGTGTGTCTCAATGCCTGCACAAGCTTAGCGACACATACTGGTCACATGACCAGTATTATTTCTAAAGTGAAATATAGAGTAGGGGTACTCAAACCTGGACTCAGACTCGAGTCCAATCATGAATGAACTCACACTCAGGTAAATTTGTACTCGAACTTGACATGGACATGGACATTTTGGAGTACAGTCGAGTCCGTGTCATGTGTAACATGAAAAGAAAGATAAAAAATAAATAATAACATAAAATTAAGATAACAAGAAATTAATGAATGTCTCCATGCCTGACCAGGGGACTTTCTGTGCACACACACTTGAAACGCATGCACAGAAAGCCGCCTCATCGTGTGAGTACCGAATTCTCTTTAAGGGGCTTATTACGCTTGGACGGTCAAATAAATACACACATCATGTCAAAATGCAGGTCTGGACAAGTATTCACGCAAACACAGTTATGTCTTAAGGGAATGTAAACAGTTGGGAAAAAATCAGAGGTGTATCAATACAGTATATTGTATCTGTGCATTAGGTCATAAGGTGACAGCAGTTTAATAAACTTGCTGCTGTCTGTGTCATTAATGTTAATCAAACAACAAAAGACAAAGAGAAAATCACTTATTCACTCATTGGACTGAATAACTTCAGTAAATTTAATAGGAATCACGGTATAGGTCATATAGTGAAGTCTATTTTATTTTACATTTAATTGCTTTATTCAATTTTCGTCATATTAGACGGAAACAGAGCTGTGTTCAGAAATGAGTTTGTTGTGATTCAGAGGCAGATTAAAAGCAGTAATAAAGCATGAAGCTTGTTGTTATGATGCTGCTAAATGTACATCTACTCTGTACTCTCTCTCAGCTTATACAGTGAGGGAAAAAAGTATTTGACCCCCTGCTGATTTTGTACGTTTGCCCAGTAACAAAGAAATGATCAGTCTATAATTTTAATGGTAGATTTATTTGAACAGTGACAGACAGAATAACAAGAAGAAAATCCAGAAAAACGCATGTCAAAAATGTTATAAATTGATT